>JAIPRM010002219.1:0-31827 GCA_025469315.1 Stegophylla sp. TES_Ste_2020 | reverse complement strand
TAGAGGCGAATCCGGTTTCAAAAAGTTATTGATCGAAACTTTTGGACAAGTATTTCTATACGAAAAAGTGTTAACAGAAAAAAAAAAATAAAAAAAAAAATAAATAAACATCATTGTAAAAACACTACCTTCTTCACTTTGTTCAGAATCTAAAATGAGAACTAATTTTCGACTGTGAACATACAAAAACAAGTATAAAGAAAAAAAAGTGATGATACATTTTTATAATATTTCTTACAGTCAGAAAACATATTTTTTGAATGAGGGAGGAATCGCCCTTATTGCCCTCCCCTTGTATCCGCCACTGTAACCGTTTCGAATATTTTATTTTTCAACATCATATTTTGGATTTATTTCGGATACGAACGGATACAGAAATTTGAATTAATGAATATTTTTATCATAGTAATTTTGTGTGATCAACAATGTATTATTATTGAGGGGTCTTGTTACAAAGTGTACAAATTCCAATTTTCGTAAAAAAAAAAAAATGAGATAGATGTCGCTTTATATAAATGTAATTTTTTGCACCGAATTCGAATGATTTTTTTTTTTAACAAAACTGTAAAACTCCAATGTGTTTTTAACCTTGAAAGTTATATTTAGTTTCAAAACGTACAATTTCCTTTGAATAAATACGGTTCAAAACGTACAATCTCCTTTGACTAGCACGATTCTGTTTGAACTATGTGTTGCAATTAATTTATTTAGGTCTCGACTACAGAGTTCGTAACTTTAGGGAAATTTCCCTAGTTTTAGGGAATTTCGAAACATGTTAGGCTGTTAGGGAAATGGGCAATATTTGTATATAAACACTTAGTTCTAGGGACTTTTAGATTTGTAAGTAATTTAGTAATATACTGATGTTAGGTTGATTATGAACGAAAATGAATCCATTATCAGATAATAATTATCTGTTAACCTTGATACGCCCACAGAGTATATGATATTCATATACTCTGTGATACACCCATATAGACCTTATACAAAGTCTATGCAAATACAACTTTCCATATTATCTAGACTGACCCAATAGCACTATAGCTACAAAAGTGCCAAACTGACAACATCATTGGTGATTTTGTTATTATTTTAAACAGTTAAAATATTTTTTTTTAATTTATATAATTATTTTAGTTATATTATAAACGAGTTACAGTGAGCAGAAATTAATATTATTAATTTTTTTTTTTGTAGGGAAACTATATGGGAATTTTTTAACTCTAATTTTATGGAATGTTAGAAAATCGAGTTACGAACCCTGCTCGGCCACTCGAGTACGCGTTTTTTTTTTTTTTTTTACCAAACTCGCGCACTGTCCATTTCTTATTATACGGGCACGTCTTACATCTTATTATCTGACGTAATCAACTTAATGGTCTCGGAGATTATAATAATACTCCTCCCGTCCGCCGAGTGCATAATAATAATAATAATATAATAATCGAATAAATCATTTTTTAGTTCATAACTAAAGTGCTTATTTTTTTATCGTTTCAAATGATACGGTTCCCGTCGCGCGTTATTATGACGTCGTCGTCGTCGTCGGAAAGTATGACCGCGCGCCCGTACGTTTGATAAATCATTCGGATATAAAATAATGCCATTACCGTAATTTGCAGTTTACTTGTTGTTATCCGTCCCGAGCACGGTTTTTACCAGTTAACGTTGGGGGTGGGTGGGGGAGGTTATGCCGATACACGTGTGCCAGCTCCTATTATTGGTAACGTGGAATACAATATTGACAGGACTCGTTATGATACCTAATTCGTATAAAAATATAGATTCGATTGTGATAGTTTTTGAAAAAATAATACGTTTTAACAATACCTATTTTTTTTTATTTTTTTTTTTTTTTACGTGCTCGACGAAACGATAAAATTGTTGTATTTATATTATTATTTCGCATTGTTTTCACCCGATATTTACATAATATTCGTGTACAGTTTGCTGTAGTACACGTTCAATAACAACAAATATTGATTCAATAGGTAATGAATTCTCGGTTTTATTGTTTTGTGTATAAAAAAGAATATTCGAACTAATTTTGCACACGCAATAGCATTAGGTATTTCATAATAATATTCACAGTACAAACACCATTAGAACAACATTCGGTTAATAATATTTGTAATCGCCATAAAGAAATATAATATTATGGTATTTTATTTGACAAAACGCAAAAGAGAACAACATTTTGGAGCGTTATCAGTTTGTCTTTTTGGACTCTGTAGAATGTAAAAATAATTCACAAATTTGCACAATTATGTAAACGACAATATTAAAATAGTTTACTAAACACATCTTTTTTTATATATTTATTAATAATACTGGTACCTACGAGCCCAATACAACTTGGATTGTAACACTATGCTCTAATAAAATTCATTATTTAAGCCTCTTAATAATTCCACTGAAAATTAGTAAAATAATATGCTTGAAATCATCCACTAAGTAATTCCATTTCTAACCTAACCTAAATTAAAAATAATCATAGTCCATATAAATATACTAATTATTTCATTAAAATTTATATTTAGTACCGTTAAAAGTTAAAATCATAATACATTTAAATAGCTCTAATAAATAAAACGCTACCTAATGTTTACTTAATGTAAAATAAAATTATATTAATAATAATACAATATATTTGTGCACACCTTAATTTGGTTGGTAATTAATTTAAATTTAGAAATATTTCAAAAGAATAGTTATTAATTAATTTAAAATTAGTATGGATATAAATTAAAAATCTTAAGATTTATTTTTGTAAAAAAAAGTTAACAATAACTTAGCTGTCATATGAATTATTAAAATTGTATTTCTTATAGGTAATTAAACAAATATTATAACGAAATCTCTGAAATATGCTAAAATTATTATTTAATTCTGTGATTTCTTTAATTAAATAATCATCTGTATTTTTCATCCCCCCCCTCCACCGTCAATAAATTTGATATATGATATCATGAAATTCTGTTCTCCACTTATACTACAGTTCGAATGCATTAATACTTATTTAAATGTAATAAAATGTGAAATAATTATCTTGTCTGTGTGTGGTTATAACTTATTTTAGATTCTGAACGGAGCAAAGAATGTATTGATTTTATAAATTTGTGTTTTTTTTTTTTTTTATCTTGTGCATGTATAAGATATTTTTTCGGTTGCCTTTTTTAATGTGAGAATATTTTTCACAGACAAATAATTCGAAACTTCACAAGGTTTTTATGGGGAAAAAAATCGAAAAAAGTACGGACATAATATATATTTACTAAAAATACCGAAATATAAAGATTTTATTTTTGTACAATTGTATAATCTCTTCGTACTTAGATCTGAAAAATTAATACAAACGAGCCCATTTTGTATGACATTTGTATTACTAACGGTTCAGTTGTATATAAATGGAAATCGCGTTATCTGTTTGGAATAAAATTCAAATTCTCTTATCATTACGTTTTTTATAATATTATTCCGTTCACGTCCGCGAACTGTAAATATTACGGATTCATTGAAATCATTTTTGTAAATACACCACCTATTGTGTACGCCGATATATGAAAAATAATAATTTGAAGAATGCATAATATACGTGCCGAAAATGCGCAATATATTTTTATGTTTTTTAATATCGAACCCCCCCCCCCTACTATGTATTCGAGACCACGGGAGATACTTGTTTAAATCGTCGCGGTCGCAATTAAATAAACTGTCATGGTGCTATATTTTACCCATCAGTTATAAATTTATTATAATAGGGTATTTACATGTTTTTCACATTTTATTTTTTCATTTTTTCATTTCAATAACTTTATAGACTTTATTGCGGTAAAAAATAAGTTCATAAATAATAATAAGCTGACATTCGATTAAAAAAAAAAATCCCTCACTTTCCATTTTTTTTTTTTTACTTTTTAATTATATGATTTTGCCACTTTTGACGGTGTTAATATAATAATTATTATAATAACACGAACGACGAAAACGGATCGAGTGCAAAATATTCATCTAAATCATCTGAATTATTGTGTCAATAGTTTTAAAAAAATATTCGCATTATAAAATAACAATATTGTTCACCATTATTAGGAACCTAGTCACGCTTCTTTGCACAAAGTTGCTCTCACACAAATCATATTTTTTTTTTTCTTTCCAAATAGTTTGAATTAATATCATAATAATTGTTTAAATTAAAATAATTACATTGTCCATAGTGATACGAACTTCAGAGATATGATCACTTATAAGAATTGAAGTCGTGTGTATTAGTAAGAAAAATTCTAAGAATAATCCATTGCCCCAACGTTCATATTCAGACAAAAGTATCTGTAGGAAAAATAAAAGATCTTTCAAAGGCCAGATATTGTAAGCGAAATTTCCAAAATGAAATTGAATTGAACAGAACACGCGTAGAGGAAATAAATATATCTTTAGTAAGGACGACCGTTAAGGAAAACCCAAAGGATACGTGACCGTTTGAAAGACCAAGATTACGCTGAGAAGATTGTGTTAAGTGTGATGTGGAAAAAGTGAAACCTGATTTCAACGGAGAACAGCGGAAATCGATGGGGTGAAATGGAAAGACATTTGTTCGGCGATATAGTCTCAATGACCGGAAAGCCCAAAGAAAAATAAGAAGTGATATAAACTTCATTGAAGTAGTAAATTAAAAATCTGAAATTAACATTTAGATTTACGCATTACATGGGCATTGTATTGCAAGTAAATAAAAATAATTTAAAAGAAAAATGGCAAACAGACAAAATTTTTGAATTAAATTAACAATTAATTCAAAATTATGTTTAACATAACACTGATATTACAAAGACAATGATTTTAGATTGTGAGTAGAGCGAATAACCTAGTGTTTTTAAAATAATTGTTATTTTAGATTCTGAGTGGAGCGAAGATACTAGTGTTTTGACAATGATGTTCGTTTTTTTTTTCTTAAATACTCTTTCATATAGAAATACTTATTCAAAATTTTCAACCAAGCAACTTTTTAAATCCCGGTTTTGACTTTTGAGAAGTAATTTTTCGAAATTCTCATTAGTTTAATCAAAATTTGGGAAAGACTTTCCAAGATCTGGCGAAAAAAGCACAGAAACTATCTTTTTTTAATCCAAACTTTATGAGAATTTAAATATCAATATAAAATAATATGAAAAATATTTTGATGCAAGAAAAAATTAAAAATGTAAAAAGAAGTTGTTTGAAAAATTTTTTCCAATTCTTTTTTTGTTTATCGAATTTTTTTTTTTCTTTTATCAGTTAATTATGGAATATAAAAGGGGTCAAGTAAAAAATATATTTTTTTTTAAAGAAATTATTTACCGTTTGTTTAAAATTCAACGCACCCTCAAGATTATCCCACAGCGAAGAATACCCAAAGTGTGAAGCACGTCGTTTCTAAGTATATACTCATGACACATCAGCATGTTAACACTGCGTCGAAAATGTTCCCCAGACTTGGAATAAACGAGTTTTGTTTCGTACAATGCGTAGGTACGGAGAATAAAAACGTTTTTTGTAAGATCGGGAAACACGCGCAAGAAAATGCGAAAATATTATGTTCTCTAGCCGACAAACATCTGTTTATTTAGCCACAAAACAATTATTATTATTATACTATTAACTGTTTGATATAATAACAAAATAAGTCGCTATGTGCGACTTGATGACTTAGAAACGACCGTAATAAACAACGAGAGCGTATTCATTTATTATTTCGGTTTTGTTGAAATAATATATTGTATACTCGCATCGTGACAGTTTATTGTACGAGTTATAATAATAATTCTATACCGTGCAATTATGTTTCGAAAACTGTTAGAAGCGTGCACGCGGTCGATGTGGTGGCGACGCAGTGAAAAAAATAAGTCGGAAAAGAAGCCTAACGAATTCGAAAAGTCAGACGAGTGGCGACCAAAGGAGGGCGAGGCGAACAGAATGAAAAACGTGTCGAACGATGTGACGTGTTGTGAAGAAAACGAAAGATTGCGGCGGGAGTTGAGCCGGCTGAAGGCGGTAAAGGATGGATTGGAAAAGAAGTTGGAAAGGATTGAAAACGAAAACGTCGGTCTGTACGAGAACCGAAGCGAGATGGCCAAGATACTGGACAAATCGGTAAAGAATAGGATCTTGTTAGCGGAACAGATATACAGGATGAAATACGAGAGAACCGAATCGGAGATGAAGTTGCGCGTCGCCGAGGAGGAGAGGGAACGACGGACGCAAGAGCTTCGTCTCGTAGAGACGGAAATCGAACGTCAGTCCGCTGAAATGACCGATTTGATCGTGGAATTAAGTCGGCTCCGGAACACGGTGGACGGCCGCGATAAGGTGAAGACGTGGCTTGAGGGCAAGTCATACTTGGCCGAGGAAAGGGGCAGTGGTGACCGGCAAGAGAATCCGCTGTTGTACTGTGGCGGTGCTGAGGAAATGACGCGGTTAGTGAACGCACTGGCCGCGCTGAAGACGGAAAACGATAAGCTTCGAACGGCGCTCGAACAGTCGGATGAGACGATAATCGGTTTGGAGCACACGTTGAACACGACGGAAAACGAGCGACAAAGGTTAGAAAAGCAAATGAGCGTGGAACAGATGCTTTTGGCCAGGAGGAACGTGTGGATGGAAAACACTGTGCAAAGGATGCGTGAAACGTAAAAAAAAAGCCCTACCGACGTGATTCGTTAAATCACAAAATGTTATGTACTATTTTATTATCTTAGAATTTAAGAAAATGTTATTATATTATGTATATTAAAATTTCGTTCTACTGTTGACAAATTAATAAAACCGTTTAAAAATGAATTAATTTCTTTATTATTTTATTTCGCACAGGTATTGAGAGTGTCTAGTTTTATGAAATCGTAACCACTACTATTGACTTGACGTCTCGATAGACAGCGTTATTTATGAAAATTAGGATTTTTTAATATTTATTTTTAGGCACTAATAACTTTTTCACAGAAGCTTTTTCCACAAATTAATTCGAAAAAATAGTTAATAATATAATATTTACTTTAACCTCGTTGATTCGTGACATTTATTTTGATATCGTACCCTTTCTGCACATAAATATATAGAATATTACTTTACTTAATTACTTTATTATACTTTACTTTACTTTATTTTTTTTATTTTAATAAATAAAGAAGGGCAAAAAAATGAATGAGAAAAAAATGTACAAAATTTTTTTTCACATTTTCAAAATTTTCTTGCGCCAAAATCTTTCTTATAAATTATTGTCTATCTGTGTTTAAATTTTAATAAAGTTTTGATCGAAAAATTATGGTTTCCGAGTCTTATTTGTTAAATTTTGGGTGGTTTTTTTTTCAAAAAAAAAAAAAAAATTGAAGAATTGAGAAATTCAAAAAATGATCTCTTTAAAATACAAACTAGAGGCGAATTCAGTTTCAAAAATTTGCTGAATGAGACTTTTGGAAAGTAGATACATACGAAAAAGTGTTCCCAGAAAAAATAAACATCATTGTAAAAACATAAGCTTCTTCACTTCGTTCGGAATCTAAAATTACATACATACACGTGTACACGAACATAAAAAGGTTTATGAAAAATAATTAAAGTTGTTACGACAAAATATAAGTCTTTTGAATTTTAATAACTGCGTAGCGCATAATATTAGTACGTATATAATATCATTTCAAACGCTTAACGAATTTGATCGTCTCAGGACTCCTAATGCTACAGCGAGAAGTTAAGCTCATATATATTATAAAAGTCATTCTATAATAATGTGTCAAACGTATTGTATTCCCAGAACTTTTTACCTCTCTTACGTGAGCTTCGCTCAAAAGAAACGAGTGCCAACGCATTGTACTATATAATAATAATAATAATAATATATTACTCGAAACCTGTACCGCCATGTTCTGGCATTATTATTATTATTATTATTAAAGTACATATTATAAAAAGCCGTTACGTAAACAACAACAACAACAACGCTAAAGGCCGGTGTTAAATTACTCGGGTGTTTTTAAATGATTTTCAAACGCTTTCGTTACACCTAACCTAACCTTTTCGGTGAAAAATCAAAACGAATTGCACTTAGACTTTGGCCGCCCCGTACATAGACGTAGAACGCACGTCGTACACCCGGGCACACAAAAGTGGCATTTTTATGGAACGGCAGACACTAAACATCGGGACCGCATTTAAGAGTTTAACCCGGAACCCGTATACGGGGTACGGAACTTGGAGGAAATACACGTCGTGTACGCTCTCTTCGTATAATAACACTCGACGTTTTCCAGTGGACCCCGAGCTCTTAAACCGAAATAACGAGCCATTTAAAAAGAGAGCAAAAAAAAAAAAAAATCTCACAATCACCCGGTGGTGGTCGACGGTGCTGCGGATGCTGTGCACGGGAAGCGCACTGCATTCGAGTGTATTAGACCGTCGTCGTTCGCGAAATTCTCCCAAACCCTGCGCGTACGAATTTTATCTGGGAGAGAGAGAAGGAGAGACTGAGAGAGAGAGAGAGAGAAAAAGAGTGAGTGAGGGAGAGAGAGAGAGAGAAACGCATTGTTATAAAATAATTCGCAATGGCGGACTACCTCCAATTGGGATTGTAATGGAACTCGACCACACTACGTACCTATGTGTATTTTTTTTTTTTTTTAGCTTTATTTTTTACCTCTATTGTTCCGTCGGAACGGACGGAAAGCGTGCACGCCCACGGCGGCGGCGGCGTTCTGGGAAAGCGGCCCGTCATAATCTCATCGAAAGTTCCAATTAAGAAAACCGAGAAAAAGTGATCGGTGGTGGTGGTGGTGGTAGGAAAAAAAGTGTATTCGCCGAGTAACTCGGAAGTCCCCGAGGCGATTAATAATATCTATCGTACATTATAAATTCGTTTCGAATTTGCATTTTCGGCTCGCGCGAGATAAACGAAATTGAATTCTATTTCGATATCATTCTGCGAAACGGCGTTTCGGTACGAGCGTTTTTCCGCAGTAAGTGTTTTGTGATCGGACAAAGTACTTTTCAAGGGGTCGCCAATTTTCTGTTTTTTTTTTTTTTTTTTTTGTGATAATCTACCGAAAAACATATTTTTATATAACGTGATTTTTGTAGATTTGTAAAAGACAATTATTCGTCTAGCCCAACATTTCCTAACCCGGTGTACGCGTACCCTTAAAGGTACGTGAGTTGATATCAAAGGGCAAGCGAAAAAAAAGGTTAGGTTAGAAAATATGTATGTAGGAAAAATAGAATTTGATTTATTTAAAACAGTTAGTTGAAGGTTTTTTACTTTTGGTTTAGAAATGTTTTTGCTTGAAATCATAACTAGTAAATTTATGACCAAATGGACTAGTACGTAAAAATAACAATAACTAAGAAAAAAAAAGATCATCAATCAACCCTGATCTATACAAATTTGTATAGATCAAGGGTCGACGACTTGCGGCTCTTTAAAATACGTATAAATATCGAGATTTTTCTTTCTATTTGCAATTTTAATTTCAAAAATATTACTTTTCTTCAGTTTTGCGTAGTTTATAATTGTATCTAGCCCAATAATGACATATAATTAATAATTTGATAACAACTATGGCGAGTAAATATTGATGACTAAAAAATAAAAATTAAAAGTTGCTCACACAAACGAGGCTCATTAAACATTTTGGTTTTATAATTTTTTTTAGAAAAATTGCTCTTTATTATGAAAAGTTGCGGATAGATCATCTCATAGTATTAATAATAATACTATAAACCTATGCTTGTATACAATATGTAATGTCGCATTTCAAAAACTTCAAAAACACACTTTTTTCCGATCGTCATAATTTATATTATCCAAAAATTACTACGGGCACGCTATTTTCTTTAGGATTGCACTTGTTGTTAATACAATAATATTACTATCGTTGAACATAATATTATATTGTTTTCACGTTCATTGAAATTATCAATTATTTTTTATCAAACACATTCGGCATTGTTAACAAATTATTATTATTATATTACATAAGGCTCTTGGTTGAAGAATTTTCGGTTCAAATTCTAAACATGCAGTACTACCCGTATTATTTGTACCGTATGCCTATATTCGGGGGCTCTAGAGGGCATTTTGTATACGTGGATATTGTTAATATTTTTTACATTCCGTTTCGACATAAATATTTTATATCTCATGTACGTATACTTGATATTCTTTCAGACTTCTGCCATTAGAAATTTATGCCGTTGCGAGTTTTTGATGGTTTCCTGAATATTTAACTACGCACTTAGTACGCGCCCGATATACAACTATAAATACATATATATATATATATATATATTTATTTATATACACTGCACGGAAATAACATGATTTGAAAACGAATTATAAATGCCAGCTAATTTTGTACTACGTGTTGAGTATAATAATAATCGATACGAAACTCGAACGCTTTTTAACCGACCTAGAGATAAGTTAACGTCTGACGGTGTGTGTATTATACATTGGTAAAAATTGACGGGCTCCGTGCAACAACGAGATAAGTCCATTTTTTTTCGAAACTCACTTTTTGTTGTTATCGTATAAAGATTTTAGATTCTGAACGAAATGAAGAAGCTAGTGTTTTTACAATGATGTTTATTTTTTTTTGTCTGTGTACAACTTTTCGTATGGAAATACTTGTCCAAAAGTTTCGATCAGCAACTTTTTAAAACCGGATTTGCCTCTAGATTGTTCTTTAAAAAGGTCATTTTTTGAATTTCTCAATTCTTCAATTTTTTTTTTTTTTTTTTTTTTTTTTAAAATAAAACCCAAAATTTGACATAAACGACTCGAAAACCATCATTTTTTGATCCGAACTATATGAAAATTCTAACATAGATAGAAAATCATATAAGAAAGATTTTGGCGCAAGAAAATTTGGAAAATGTGAAAAAATTTTGGACATTTTTCTAACATTTTTTTTTCTCATTTATTTTTTATATTATTAACTTCCCTCGTTCAGAATTGTTTAATTGAAGAAATGATTTATCGTTTCTTTAAAATTCAATACTCCCATCAAAAGAATCCCACCCGTCGTGCGAAGTATGTCTGGCTTTTTTTTCTATGGACAGCATACTTAATGCACAAAATAAATATCATCAAGAGACCATATATGTGTATTAAGGTTGTTGCATAAGAGTTCATCAAAATTCGAAACCCCCACAAAAGAAAAAAAGAAAAAGAAAATGATTTTGAGAACATTTTAGTGACGGAAGTTAAGTATACGAGAACGCTTTCATTAAATTTTCTTGTTTTAATGTCAATATTTTTTTTTTTTTTCAAATTAAAAAATGAAAAATTTCTTAAACTAGAATTTTCAAAAATCACTATTTTCAGGTTAAAAAAAGGTGAATCATTTTGAAAATGTTTTATCCAGTCTTTACGACGCTATCGCAATATTATAAAAAAATATTTATAATATATGAAAATTCTAGCACCATAACGATTACTATTTTCAGGGTTATGCCAATAATGGTCAATGTAACTATAATTTTAATATGTCGATGACGAGACAACGGTATACCGGCCTAACCCATATTATTAATGTTCTCGGAAAGACTCATTTTGCGAGAGAAAAAAAAAAAAGCATTTGCCCGCCAACGCGACCATGTTCCAAATCTAGATAATTTATTTTATTATAATATTCTGGTGTACGTTGAAAATGCAATTTTACAAATTAATGAAATGGTTTCAACGTGTTATCGTGATATATCATTATTATGTAATAGCAATCTATATATATAATATGTATATATATATGACTGTGCACGGGGTCAACGGTCCTCCGTCATGATATCGAGCGTTAATAATAATAAAAAAAAATAATAGTTTTAGAATACAAAATATTACCCTATAATTTTTAATAAAATTACACCCACGGTGGCACGATTTTCCGATCGTCATGACGTTTTATCATTTTTAATGTCACACCGTCAGGAAACTCTCAAATGTTTTTCGTTTGTTAATATCAATAATAACGTTTAAAATCACTGATCACAGCCATAAGCCCAAATTGAGGGGAACTTAGCCCCCTTCCCCCCTATGACTACATATAGCTCCCCCCCAAAAAAAAAAAATCTAATGAATACAACGCTTTGTTTGCTTGCATTGATATTTTCAGATTTATTATACATATACGTGAGTGAAATTACATCAAATTTTTAAGTCTTATTAATATCAAGAATTAAAAATTTTATTACATAAAAAACAAAAAAAAAAAAATACGAGAAATTTTTTAAATTTTCAAATCGCTGTTCTTAACTCAAATTTAATTGAATATTTTAGAAATTTTTATAAAGTATCTTCTTGACCATTTTTATTAGTTTATGAATGTTTTGAGTTTCTACCTGCATTATTTTTGAAGTTATGTTAAAAACACAATTTTCAATTTACAACAGACACAAAATCCCAATACGCCACAAACACATTAAAAACTGATATTTTTCCTACTTTATTTTCAAGTAGATATTTTTCCGTGGGTCGTATTACATAATATATATATATATATATATATATATATATATATAAAGTAGATACGATTTGTCATACTCGCATTAATCAATAAATTTCGGAAAGTGAATTTCTTCCGATACTATCATCATAAAGTTCATAAAATAAATTAACACCACGCGCGTTCTTTAATAAGATTCAAAAATCATTGCACACAGTTACTTCAGGGTTGCCAACCGACCGGTTTTTGGCCAGCCTAACCGGTTTATTAATACCACGGTCGGCTGCCGGTTTCGCGTCATATCGGCCATTTTTATGATGGCCGGTTATTCTGTTTTTTTTTTTTTTTTTTTTTTTTAGAAATAAATTTATCTTATCAATACATTATACCTTAGTCCTTGACACGCTCTTTTCACCAAATTATATTAATGCGATAAACTTTTTCGTCGTCATAATATGTTTGCACTGTACAAAAACACCTATTTTAACCAACATTAAAGTTATAAGGTTTTATAATTGAGTTTTGTTTTTTTTTTCTATTCCTTCAAAAATATGTTTTTTTATTTATGTACATTGAATATTACCAGTTATAAATTTATACTCGAATAAAGAGTTTTTTTGTACCGTAAACAATGTTATAAACTCTACGATTAATGTAGTTATAAAATTTATCAAAATGAAAATCTAGGCTAATTGAATGCAATTGTACATTTTTTGAATTTTATTTAAAGCCCAGTTTTTTTCTCCCTTTTAATTTAATAGTTGGCAACCCTGAGGAGTTACTTAAATCTAGAAAATAATAATAAGCTTCGTCTCCGACGTGTTTGCCGCGGTATATTTAATTTTCTCGCCTTAGGCGATTTAGGCGCGCGCGCCCGCGCACAGTCAAATGAGTTAAGGGCGAAATGAATTTATGATCGTCTTCAACGCGATATTACTGAATAAATTTGCGCGCGAAGATAGGTGTAAGCTAAATTCGGTTCTATTTGCATAATTTGCCAATTAAGAGAAAATGGCTGCGCGGCAATTGGATCGCAAATTCCTATTTAGTGCGCGCGGTAATAATATTATAATATTATTATAATCTTCGACGTTCGGGGCGACTTATTCCTAGAAATATTTGTCTTTTTCGTTTCATCTCGTTATTAAAAACAAAAAAAAAAAAAACAAAAAAAAAATTATTATTAAAAAAATAACCGTCGTACCTACTCTTGATAATCACGATCAAACATAACAGGCACAATTAAATCGTTTCATCTCCACAAAAATAACTTCAAAGGAAATTCTTTGGAAAAACTTGCTGTATATACATATATATACATCTGATACGTCAATTTTACGAGATGAGGAGAATATCGACCGCGGTGACGAACGGAAAGAATAATTAATACTAAAATAACAGACGGAACACTGCGTGCACAACATTTATTAAACGTTTATTCGTCGACGTCGTTAAACGCGTAACGGGAAATTTAAAATAGTACGTCATAATCGCCTTGGCAAATATTAAACTATTTTCCCAGGCCCGACGAGAGGGTGGGGCAGCCGGGGCTGTAGCCATGGGGCCCGGGGCCACGAAGAGGGCCCAGGCCTTTCCGAAAAAAAAAACCAAGCCCTATATTTTACCTAATCATTACTTTAATAGAAAAATTATTTTTAATTTATAAATTCATAATTTTACTTTAAAAAATTAAACCTTATATAATATTAAAAATTAAATATTGAACATAGGTAAGTATTTGTAGTAATTATTTGCTTTAATAGCAAAATTATTTATAATTTATAAATTCATAATTTTATTTTTATAATAAATTAACACATATAATATTAAAAATTAAATGTTCGACATAGGTAGGTATTAATTTTGCAAACAAACTTCACAAAATCAATCTGTTGTTGAACGATTTGTTTTCGAAGAGTAAAAAGTTAGTTATTTGATATTTTGAGAGTGTTGAAAACGCGAAAAGTTTGTGTAGATTATTATATTTTTGTATTAATAATATAATAATCACTTTGTTCCATGTTATATGATTTTTTCTTTGAACCTTCCTTACATATATATATATATATATATATATTATACATATATTATTATTACATATATACCTTACATCAACTTTTTTATTATAAACATTTTAAACGACAACGCTGGGTGTAAGTAGTAGTAATAAGTTTCAATTCAACTTTTATACGAAATATTCTTTTATCGTCAAATCTTAACGTGCATTCCATTTGTCGTTCAATTATTGTTAAACATTAACCAATATAAAAGTGATAATATTATTGTTCTGTATAATTCACTGAAGTTCTTTTCATTAATCGCTTTTAATTTGACTTTTGACAAATGCCTGGCGATCAATAATATTCTATTTTGACGGTAATTCGAGCGGTGGAACCTACACAACTGTTGTTGTAAAAATTACCTTTTTAAGTGCTGTCAGTGGCAGACAGGCCGAGTCTCCTCGCTACACCCCCTCCACTTTGACTCTCGTACACGCTTAAAAGAGAACTATTCGTGAAAGCGTATTTTTTACTGCAAACATCGTGTCCGCTTTATAACATATAGTGTCCATTAGGCATTTTTAATTTAATCATTTACCAACAGGCTAAACAGCGTACGTTTTTCCCCGTGGTTGAAAATGAATATTTTTTTTTTTTTTTAAATATTCGTATCGAAACAAAATTGAATCACGTGGTATTTATAAAATACATGATAATTCAATTTAAAAATCGCACTGGTTATAATCATTTTTTGTCAATACCCGATATTAATTACACATCGCGCGCATCAATTCGTCAGCACAACGAAAAGGGTAAAAAATAAAAATGGATATTATGTATTATTTTTAAAAAGCTGTTTTAATGTGTTTTTTTCCACATTTTTACATAACGCACTATAAATAATATAATAGGTATACGACTATTATTGTTCTTTATATTATAAAAATTTCCTTTGCTCAAAATCACATTATTGAACAAATTATTTGTCGTTTCTTTAAAATTCAACACGCCCACCAAAAGATAATGTCAGTATCTGACCGACCCGAGGAGCGAAGTATACCCATAGTGTGAAGTACGTCAGGCTTTTTTCATGTATATTTATAGGTCAACGTCCGGCTCCTATTTACTAGCCATTGAATTGGGCTTATTTAAACGGGATGGAAATAATTTAGTAAGAAAATTTAAGAAAATTTCTTTTTGTTCGGACGATGATAATACTAAAATTGTACTATGTTCGGATTCATAAAAATTGGATATGGCTGCTAATAGTCCGAATTCGCAGGCGTTTATCTTATCGTCATGAATATGAAACGCGCGTGTTCTGTTCGTATAATATATTATTCAATAATTAATTATCAATGCATTATTAGTTCATAGCTGTAATAAGTCGTGATATGTCACGATTGTCGTTTAAAACTCGTTTACAACGAGCGAATAGAAAATATTATTAAATATAAACAAAATGATTTTTAGAAAGTGACGACACCATAGTTACCATCACCCAAATGACGAAAAATAATTGCCTAGGTTTTTGGGGAACACGTCACTTACATTTTTGTGAGATTTACCTATACGACTGCTGCAGATGCGCGCGCGTACGTACGGTCGGTTTCTCGGTGTGTGGGGGGTTGAAAAGCAAAAAAAAAAAAAAGGTTATGAACGGAAACGCCGTTTCAGATTTTTTGAATAGGGGTGCGAACGTTTAAGACAGGCCGGTTGATAAGCAAGATATATGTGTTATTTGCCGCCTAGCAGTATAATGCAAAAGAAAAATGATGAGAGTCGAGAGTAAAAAAAAATACGTATGAACTCACTTTTTCGGTTAAAATGCGAATTCATACCGAGAGGATATCCGCTTCGCCCCGTGTTATTCCGTCGGTCTTTTTTAAATTTTAAATTGAACGCGGCGATTGTACCAATACACATATGACATTTGATTCGACCGAAAAATATGCGTTATTGTTATTTCATAACGTGCGCGCCAAAATCGAACACGGGACAAAATTTCGCTATGAAATAATATGTATCATTGTTATATATTTCGGTTTTAACATTAAATTATTATCACGTGGTTTTTTTACGTCGACTACATTGAGATTTTCATCGGTTAATTCAATAATAATTGTCATTTGTATCCTGTTTTATACAGGATTGTCCTTTATTTCGGCTCCGTGTCCTGTTGTCCTGACAAAATTTCTCTCAGAATGCTTTTTGTCCCGTAATTTCAAGTCTGTCCCATATTCCATCCCGTTTTTTTGACTTACGGTTGATTTAAAATTTTTGAAAAGAAATTATTGAATAAAATAATGTAAGAATCTAGAAATCTTGTGGATATCATTAGATCAATAAAACTATAATCGTAAAATAAATTAACAGTTTTTTTTAGAAAGTAAAGTGTACAATGTTCACGAATAAAGGATTTAAAGAAATTTTAAAAAGTATCAATTTAGTTTAATTATGTTATTTTATGTTTTTCAAAATAATATTTTTATGCGATTAAATTTAATCTATAATAGGTAGTTTAAAAATTATACTTTTTCACGTTTCAAAAACATAAGAAGAAAAAAATTATTTATTTATATATATACATATATGTAATAAATTCTTATTTATTTAAAAATTTTATGAAAAATATTTTTGTCCTGTATTTTATTTTCTTAAATATGGTCACTCTACGTTAGCATCCCACACGAACCCTGTATTTGATACGCCGTCAATTGATCGAAAGCATTATTGATTGCTCAAAAATTAAACGAAGAACAATTTTATTGATCGCAAATGTCAAACAGCTAATTGAATATTATTTTGGGTTATATATATATATATAACACGAATCTACAGTATTCAGTTATTAAAAAATAATAATAATACAATAACTTTAATCAGATGTTTAAACTTTTATTTGAGCGTTCTAAGCCTTTAAAATAAGATTAATATTAGATATTATTCAGTCAAAATGATTTTTATACACTAGTAAAAAAAGCTATCGAACTTTAAACTGTATTTATATAATATATATAGTAACGAAATAGACAAAAAAAAATATTTGAATTTGTTTCAGCCAAAACAGTTTCTACAAATTATTATTATAGTCTCTGATAGTCATTTAGAACTATTACTCGAAGGCCACCACCATGAGGAGTTGATTCTCAACGCGTGGTTTTTGACAATAAATCGAGAAACGTCTCTCGGGTATGATTGAACTGGTAAAACGAGTGGGGGGGAGTCTTATGAAAAGAGCAATATGAACGGAGTGGTGGAGAAAAGCGTAGCTTTTTTATGCCTTACCTAAAAATTATACCTGTAATGTAATAATTTCATTAAAAAGCGAAAAAATTGGGCTCCATCGAGTGATGGAAACTTAATCAATAATTAGTGCCGATTTCGGATTCTGAGTAGAGGGAAAAAGCTAGTGTCTATGCAATGATGTTTATTTTTTTCCATGAACACTTTTTCGCATAGAAACACTTGTTCAAAAGTTTCGATCTTTTGGAATCATAACGTGCCTCTGGATGGTACTTTTTAAAAATGATCATTTTCGGAACTCCCAATAGTTTTCTCAAAATTTGGAAAAAACCATCCGAAATCTGACAATAGCTGTTAGAAAGTAAAAGTTTAAAGTTGGATATAAAACTGGCTCAGTAAAAAAAGAATATTTTTGTAATAATAATAATAAAGTTTTTGGTTTATCAGTGAAATTGTTTTACATGAACTAAAGCTCCACTCAGAATCATTTCATTGTAGAAACGATTAATCGTTTCTTTAAAATTTAATACACTCACCTAATGCCACCCGAGGAGCGAAAAATATACCCATGGTAATATGGCGGAAACGTAAATCGAGATTTTTTTCGTTCTGACGGAAAGGCAAATTGAGTTTTTCACGGAAGCAATGCATGTCTTGATACGCAGGCACGTATAAGCACACGTAGACACGTGCAGACACGTGTACGCCAAATCTTGTCAACGTCGCGTCGGTGTCAATACATGTGAATATAATATGTAGGAGTATCGTATCCGTGTTGTTTTCGGTCTCGAATACAATTATTTATCAATAGACATGATAAAAAAAAAAAAATCAATTAATTTTCAATTATTTTATGATTAATTGATATTTTTGAGTAACAGTCGTTGTTTATGACTAATGTACATTGTAAATTGCATATTTCTTGTGTTCAAAGTATTTTGAAGGAATAATAACAAAGAGAAAATCATATTTCAATTCCAAATAGTGTTAAACATGATATAATGTTTTCCACATTAACTATATTATTAATTCAATGATTTCACATCAGATCATTCATTGAGTTGCTACTTTTAAATGTATACCCGGATAACTTTTTGTGAATCTGAGCGTTATCATTATAAAGTTGTATTTAAAAAATTTTAATAAAATTAACTATTTTGGGCATCGTACATGTTATTAATTACAGTTCATAATTTTGATTTGAACGTAATATTTTGAACGAAACTCAATCGGAAGGAGAATAAAATCCGTTTTCAAAGCATATTTAAATATGTGTATATTAAAATTTAATTATGAGCATATTTCATAAGTTTAAAAGTGGTGCACATAAATCCGTGCCTCAGACCTATCATTACAAAAGTGATTTGGATGTGAAAAATCCTACCGTTATTTTTTATTATCGGCTAATATCCAAGTCGGCTTTTCAATAGTGGGTAAGGTTTCCCTCGATTCCCCGCGCATCTTTGATAACTTCCACAGCCGTACGATTAGAGTATAACGGCTGCAGGTTGCATACATATATATATATATAGATGCGTATTATCTCGGACAAGCCAGGGCGGGACCGCCGTCGACCCGAGCTTTTAATATTTAAATCTTGGCCGGAACGGACCTTTTTTTTACTATAATACGACAATGCGCGCGCGGTAACCACTGGCCGGGATTTTAATTTTTTTTTTTTTTTTTTTTTAAATCTTTTACGGACAGGGACGGTCATATTTTATACGAGAACACATGCACTGGCGGCGGCTCTTTTTTACGACACGGTTAGCTTATAAGTTTAATATTTCGCTTTGCTCTAGAAAACGTTGAAATGACGCCCCCAGCGGCGACGACGGTGGCGTGGTGATAATAATAAAGTGTGCAGTAGATAAAAAAAAAGCCGGACACATATTATCGCACCGTGGGCACTACTATCCGCTTCTTGGGCGGCATGTCTTAAATTTAATTTATATAATTTCTTCGTAAATTTCTTCATCGAAACGATTCTCCGGGCGGAGCTTCGGTTAATACGAAATGATTTTGAGTGTAATTGAGTTTTATCAAATTCGTTAAATGTGTTCTTTATTAATATTTTATGAACACTATCGATATTTTGTATTCATGTGATTGGGTTTTAACCCGTAATTATTATATGATAATAATAATTTTACTTATAAGATTTAATTGTTATTAAAAACATTTTTTTTTTTTTTTTTTTACTCAGCCAGATTTATATCACACTTTTAATTGAAAATAATTGAGAAATTTGAAAAATTATCTCTTTTAAGTACTATCTAAAACTGAATTCTAATTCAAAATTTTCTTGTTTGTGGGGAAAAAATCAAAAATAAATAAACGTCACTGTAAAAAACAGTAGGGTCTTCGGACTGCTCAAAATCTAATATTATGTTTAGTATTTTAAATTGATTTCAATTGTTTTCTTTAGCGCCCATTTAAGAAACCACTTATACAATGGGGGATCAAAATTAGGGGCTCGTTCAAATTTTTCATCCCCCTAGTCCCCCCCCCCAGAGATGCCACTGTTATCGACCGATAAAGCGTTTAGAAAACTACTTACAATAAGCCGTTTAATTATTTTATTTCTTTTGCTTACCGACAAAACGTGTCATACGGATAATAATATATTCATATTGTTTCACTTGCATATTTCGTATTTTGTAATTTGTACTTAGAGCGCTTATTACGGTCCCCGCATCGGCAGGCAGTAAAACACGATAATTAAATATTATTTTACATTTACTTGCCGATGTGGGCGCGTAATATATAATAAGCACAATCTAATTAAAACTCGAGTATATAGTAAATCTAGGCCCCGCGGTTCGGAGGCGCATAAAATTATTTTTATATATATGATTATTATTATTTTACGTGCATGTTTACATATTATTATTATTGTTATACGTGATAAAAACCCGCGCGTTTCCCACCAAGAGAGTGAAAAATGACGCCGGCTGGCGGGCGGGGTGCTTGTGGGTGGGGAGGGCGGTGATTGAAGAAATAAATATATATATATTTTCCAGGACTCTGGGGCAATCAATAATAATATTGACTTATTTACAAAGGAACCGTCCAGGGAGATATTCAGTCGGTCGGACCGTAAATTATTGATGATTTCACTACTTCAAGGCGGGCCCGGCCCGTTTAACCGACGTGGAAACGTTGTTACACACGTCGCCTTCGTACGTCGGCTATAATAATAATAATAATAATAACAGTAACCGATATATATGTACAATATAGTACTCTGTTACGCCATACCTTCACTACCACGTGCGAGTAGTATGGGTGGGTGAGTAAAAATAATTATTATTATTGAGTAGATGCGTGCGGGGCGAGACCGAACGAGGTAGGTGTATGAAAATACGTCGATTTCGTTAAAAATTACAAAATAAATGTGTTTTTTCGATGCGACCGATGGTTAAAGGTGAGTTTTGAAAATCGAAAAAACTGTTTCTTAAATAATATATTAATTTCCTCCGATCAAAATATGCACTACCCTAAGTCATCAGTAGGACTCGGAAGTTATGGGAGGTTCATATTTTGTTCTATATGCACTCGATTTATACGAGCTAGTTGTCCGAGTAAAACTGGAGTGGGTTTGAAAATCAAAAATTTTTTATATTTGATCAATATTATTATACAGCGAAAAAAGTGCATATTTCACTAATTTCTATTAGCATATCATGCGTATATTTAATAATTTCTAAGAAATTTTCTTTCATAACATATTATACGTATTTCAAAAACACTGAAAATTTATTATTTTTTTAACTATATTTTCAGTTCCATAAGATGTCATAACGTCAACCAGTTTTCCAAAAAAATGAATACTTTATAAAAATGTATTTTTGTGTATCTTACATTTTGTTTTTGAGCTCATTGCATATTTAATTAACACAGTTTTTAATGATTTTTTTTTTTTTTATACGTGTTTATCAAATCTTTTTGCATATTTCATATTTTTTTCGAGCACATCTGCATGCGTTTTAGTTCCTATAACTTCCGAGCACTAGTGAACAGACTAATGTTAATTATACAAAGTTAATCTTTGACGTCTGAGTCTTATGTTTACACAGACAGGAAGATTATTCATCCCCTTGTTCTTTCGCTTGAGTCTTTATTGTTTAGACAAATTGACAAAATTTTTAGCTTTGAAAAAATAATAATTTGTTCAAACTTAGGTAAATATTTTTAATAATAATTAGTCAAATCAAAATATAATATTATGTTTATTCTAACTTTTTGTTCAGAAAATACGTCTTTAACTCCATCTAAATCAATGCTAGGTGTAAAGTTGATGCTACGTTTAATAGTAAATCAAATAATTATTATTATAACAACATACGTTTCGAAATTCAATCACTTTTGGGCACAGGACGATAATTAATGTCGGTATTGCCCTGGTCCTGACGTAATAATAAAGGATTGATCGTTTCATACTATATTAAACTGTTGGTGGAATATTATTTTATTATTCATTTTGAAATTATTAGAAAATACGAGCTCATATTTTATCATACGAAATTCGTGACACGTTATTAACTTTAAAGATTAACAGACGAAACCGTTTTGTGTATTAATTAATTTTGACATTATTCAATCGATTTCGTTTACAGCACGCGTTCTGCAATCATTGACATTTCGCTATCGAGTAATTATTGTAAATTATTAATTAAAAATAAAATTATTTAATTACTTATTTGTTTGAACATTTGTTTTTCCACGACCTTTCAATCTACATAATTGTTAAACAATATTTTTTGGAAAGTCAATCTATGTCTATTGTCTCGGGCGACAAACACAACAATATGTCATTTAATTTCAATACGAAATAATCTGAACGAATATACCTTGAATTCTATTTAGTTTTTTTTAGATTCTGAAATAAGTGAAGAAACTAATGTTTTTATAGTGATGTAAATATTTTTTATTTTCTGTAAACACTTTTTCGTCTAGATTTACTTATCCAAAATTTTTGATCAGTAACTTTTTAAAACCAGATTTCCCTCTAGTTGGTACATTTGAGTAGTCATTTTTGAATTTCTCAATTCTTCATTTTTTTTTTTTTTTTTTTGAAAAAACTACCCAAAATTTGACAAAAAAGACTCGAAAACTATCATATTTGATCCGAATTTTATGAAAATTTAAATATAGATAGACAATATGAGAAACATTTTGGCGCAAGAAAATTTTGAAATGTGAAAAAAAATTTTGGAAATTTTTCTAACAATTTTCTTTTCTCATTTACAAGTAAACGAGAAAAAAGTAATGTAAGTAAACAGTAAAAAAAAAAAAATGCAGAATTTTGATTGTATGTAAAACATTTGATGAACATGTATTATAATATGTAATAAACAGGTTTATCGTTTCAATTAATTCGAATATAATCTTATCGAAGTAAGATTATGTAAATAATTTAAGTATATTTGTATAACTATATTAGGTTATACTTTTCATCACACCAATTCGATCGTTAAGTTAATAGTAATATTGTAATCATGTAATAATGTGAATAATAGTAATTACTCATTCTTACTGATTATACATAATTATAAGGTTTTGATTTTATACAATTTGTTCTTAAAACGCCATTAACGCCATAACTAATAGTTCTCCTTAGTAATATTCGTGATTGTCGATGGGAGATCGGAGAAAAAATAATATTATAAGCTCTATAAATTGTTACTTTTTCGCAAAGACACATTATTATGATATGACGTGATTAACGTCTACGAATATTACGACTTTATTCTGTACATTCATCGAGTGGATATCATCATCTTGAGCCTAGAAATGTTTATGTGGTATAAAAAATTATACGAATATCGCTAATCGTGCTATTAAAACGCGTATTGTGTATATTATCTATCTATCAAAATTTACAGTTAGTTGATAAATCAATTTGAAATCAGTTTTGGAAAAAAATTTTAATTATTCGCGCATTTAAAGTAGAATTCCTTGATTTTCGAGACAGTCGAGTATTAATGGGTCGTTTTTTTTTAAAAATATTTTACCTAATAATTGACCGCATATTTTACAATTTTTGCTCAGATTTTCTGTAGTTTTCACTTAGTTTTTTGAAAAACTACTGAGAACTTCGAAAAATTACCTCTGTATAATACTGCACCGACAAAATTGTCTACCGGAAAAATATGCGAGTACTGATCCGAAACGTTTTCCTTTGAAAAACCGTATTGGAAAACAAAAGATAACACTAAGACGATTAATATGATAAAAATATATTTATTGCGGTTTTGTATAAATAATAATTGTAATAAAATTAATTGGTATTTAATTTAAACGAGAACAACGTTTTTTTTTAGCGAACGTATAATAACAATTATTCGGTAGACACTGCCGTCTCCACCCCCGATCCACTGTCCTCGCAATAACTTACGAATTTTGAAATATATTGTAATAAATGTATAATATGTTGGCGTCGAAAATAATTTTGCAAAAAAAATTTTGGGTATAGCCTGGACCTCACGGATCACCTCCCCTCGGATGCGCGGTCTCGGACCTCGGTTATATTATTATTATTATTATTATTGTAAACACTGCAACGGACACTTTTGCTCGCAAAGGCTTTCGTCTTCCGGTCGAGAAACGCGACGCGAACAAAAGCCCCGTCGGCGTATCGAGATTTTTCGACCGAAAAGATTATCCGATACGTTCCCCCACCACCATCCCCGCGCTCGTAGTATCTCGTGGCGATCGCCTCGTTGTCCCGAATCGCTTTCCTTGGAACCGTTGGCCGCGCGCGCGTTTTCGGATTAACATTTTAGCTTCGATTACGCGGGACGCGAAACACTTAACCGCGAAAATCCCGAAAATACGGTTTTCGGGAGATTCTCGTCACCGGTGCGGGCGCCGCGGGGATATTGCTTCCCCCCGCTAATCCGGGACACGCGCGCGCGAAACAATCTACTCGGAAAACTACTCGGGGGGGGGCAAAGTAAGAGGAGAGGGTTAGGATTTTCAAAATAACGGTAACAATCGCAAATCGAGCGCGCACGCAGACCACGCTCGGTTAGTACGCGTTTTATCGATTTTATTTTATTTTTATTTTTCCCCCTCCTCCCCCGAGGAGGTCCAAAGTCACTACCGCGTTTTGAACGGAAACGGCTTCGCGTCGACAGCCCGCAGCATCGTCGTTATGCTATTATCGCGGGCGCAAAATATATCATTGCTGACGAATGCACACCCGGGGGCGCCGCCGGTTTAAGCTGAGTAAAGCGGTCGGCGGTGGCGGTTTTTATGGCGTCAGGCGTTTCAAATGTTTTTCGGTAGAATCCAAAAACATTGTCGATTTCGATTTTCGCGCAACCCGAATACACTAACACACATATTATAGTGATTTGTTTATAATTTACTTATAATGTCGCCGACGACGGCACATTTGGCCGTTTTTACTAAATTTCTCAGCAGTTTTTCCATGTTTTTTTTTTTTTTTTGAAAAAAGTATCGAGAATTTTTAAAAACTATAGGCACGCAATTTCTTATCCAAAAAGTTACTCGATGAAAAAAAAAAATTGCTACTATACGTAAACGTAAAATAATGAATAGACATATCATAGTAAAAACACAATAGCTTCTTCTAGAATCTAAAATATTTAAAATCACCCCTCCATGAAAATAGAGTCAGCGACGCCTCTGTCTCGGTATGATGAAAGTTTGATGATTTGTCGTGGTCTATAACTGTAAAAATTCTAACCGTTTAGAATCGTATTATTGAAAAAATTATTTATAGTTTCTTTAAAACCCGTTTGGTGTATCCGACCCAAGGAGCGAAGAATACCCACGGTGCAAATTATGTCCGGCTTTCTTTTTCATAATTTACATATTCCAGGATTATAAAGAATATTATAAATACAGATTACATTTTTAACGTATATTTTCATGATCTTAAAAGCATGTTCTGTCGCTTATATTATAATCGTGTTTTTTAAGTGATGGAAGTCCCGAACCCTAGTTTATTATTCGATAAATCAGGTGGAATTAAGTGACGGCTGAAAATCGGTCCAAGTGTTGAGTCGAGTTAGCAATCACCTAGTCTTCCTCTCCTTTGATTATCGTTCACTGAGACTATTTATTCATTAATATTTGTTCCATAATATCATGACGTTTATTTTTTAATATACGCCCCGGTAGCAGGGGGGTGTGAGTAAATACACTATTACCCTCCCCCTTCGAATCCTGCGTTGCATTAATGGCCATTAAATATGTACGCTCGTGCTACGCAAATACGCTGCAGACTGTAAAATTGGCCCTACGCGGAACTCTTCAATCATGTACACATTGCACGGCACGTCGGACGGCTGTGAAACCTAATAGCTGTATCAGACTAAGCTTTTACTGGCGCGGTCAGTCATAGTGGTGGGTTTGCGTTTTGAATAAGATTGACGGATTTGATGGTTTATGAATCATTGTCATGTCGCCCAATATAGTGGGTTTCATAGAATTTTTATAGTAAGTGTCAGGTAGACACTACCAAGTAGTGACGTAGTGTTCTTAACCTTTGTATGTTGGCAACCCAAGAAATTTACTTGATTTTTCTCGCGACCTTTTTGAAAATAATTTCAACTTCCAACACTCACTTAATAATTTTTTCAATAATCATAACTAAAAGAAACTACATTACTCGTCGTGTACCTATTTATTTATTTATTTAAAACCAACTGCCAAAATGATAAATTATGAGCTTGTGTATTTATTAATTATTTACAAAAGAAGTTTCATTGATTATTTTTAAAATTATTTCACATTGGTAATCCAAAATTAAAATTTTCCATCAACGTTTTAAATTATTCACGACCCTATAGTTAAGAACCTAGTCTGAGGTAGATGAATTGGTGGTTGATGGTAGTTGAGTTCTCTGACGTGGGGAGTTTGGATTGGAAGCGTATTGAAGTTTACCTTAGTTAAAATTGAACTGTATTAAGTAGAACGTAGTTTCTAACATATGTAAGTGCTCTTGAAACTATTCTGAGTCCGGTTTTTTGGGAGGTTTTAAGCTATTACCAGTCTGAGCGACAGATAAACGGGGCCCAGGCAACGCCCGCACACATGTACACCATAATGCACACACACACACAATATACCCGCAACACGCCTACAATGTTTGTAATTTTAAATTTAAAATTTTTACTATGCCGACCAGACTGCACCGTTGTGAACTATGTCGACCGAACAATGACCCTGTGGCGTATCCAGAGGGGGGGCTGAGGGGGCTGCAGCCCCTCCCAAAATTTTTCATTTATTATCCGCTGTATTCAATAGTTGACCTTTAATTTTATAGTGTGTAAATAATCTAAGTTGTTTTTATCTATAGTCATTATCTAATTAATAATTAATATTAATATCTAATTAAGATATCATCGTCAATGGCAAATATATAAATTCATTTAGGTTTAACCAGGTAAACATATTTTAATTATTTAAAATTATTTGGGTTTTATTGTACCTTGCACCTAAATGACCCCATAGAGTCAAATTTGTAAGAGGATTAAAATTAAATTTGAATTATTATTTCATTTTATAATAAATAAGACTGTATGGTGCATAGGTACTAATTAAATAAAAATGTTGTTGGGGGGGAGGGGGTATCATGATTTAATGGGCTTTCTTATAATTTCTAAAAATTAATGAAATCAAAAAGGACTATGGAATTTTGTCACTGATCAGCCCCTCCCAAAAAAAAATCCTGGATACGCCACTGCAATAACTACAAGTATATAATATGTACACCATAAAACTAATGCTAGGGACTTATAGAAGTTTGTATGTGTTTCAATAATCATTCAAAATATGGCTAAATATTGTAGAAAACTGTTTCATAACACTTAGAATTTGAGGGAAATTTTTTTATTTTGCATATTCATGTATATTTTATGTATTTTTCGACATGTAAAATATAATGTTTCTTTATAATGGAAAAAAAAAATTATTTAAATGATTAATTATTGTTTGATATTTCAGTAAATTAAAAAAGGAAACTTAAAAGAAAAGAAAAAAAGACTAAAAGAAGAAGGAATGCCTAAATAAAAGAAGAACACATGCAATACAAATTTTTTATGTTTATTTTTTTTACAATGAAATAAAATAAAAATTAACCCTTTCATTATGTTATGGCATCATATATGCGGGTAACGTAAACACACCGGTTGTGCTATGCCCGCATATAAGCGGGTGAATGAAAATAATATATAAAGAAAATAGCGGGAAAATAGTTATCGATTGTGATAATATAATCTACGTGTTCTTTTGAATTCAACAGTCTTTTCAAAAATATTATATCATCAATATTCAAGAAAATATTAATATTATATACATTCCATTTCTCAGGGGTTCTCAAAGTAAACAACTGTTGTCCATGTTTGTACACTTACAGTCTTTTTATTACATATTTTGTTATTATTATACAATTACATGATCGTTTTTTCATAATATCTGATATTATTTATTTAAATATTGTAATGCTTAACTGCATAAAAAAAAAAATCGCTCATGTAGCAAGTTTGGCAACCCATGGTCGATATCTTTTAATTAATGCGTAACTCTGAAAGTTTAGATTCCAAAAATTTCCTTATTCGTTTTTTCATCTTTTACATAGGTATACAAATATACCGGTATAAAAATACATTAAAATTACTGGTAAAATATACATTTAATTTTTTTCAAAAATCTGCAGCACATGGCTAGTGTTTTGAGTTTTAAGTCACAGCATTAAAAGGGATTAGAGTACATTTAAGCGTTTTTCCATATTTTCACACAGCGCGTTCGATACATTTTTATAGCATAAATGCATATTCATATTCAGAGGACGTTTAGTGTTATAGCGCCGAAAAAAAGTTTTTTTTTTGAAAAAACCATTTACATGTTACTGATGATAAAAACGTCGGAAAAACAAAAAAATGTTTAATTAAAATTCTTTTCTACAACGAAGTAGTGTAATTCGAGAGGGTGGACAGGGTGGACCCGGGGAGTCCACCCCTCCTCCGGCGACGCAGCGCCACTGACCGACGACGACAGTAGCTGTTGCTCTCTACATACGTACACGTATTACGTAACACGGTCGGTAATGCACTTTGTGCCAAACATTCCGAATGTTTAATTTTCCGAAAAACAGGAAACCGGCGGCGGTTAAGCGGTCACAAGAAAATAGGGGAAAAAAAACGTAGGTAGGTATACGTTTTCAAATAACGCTCAACGGTATCCCGAATATTTCGATATAACAGATGTCAGGGAGCATAAATATAATACAGCAGATGGTGCGCTTACCGCACACGACCATAAGTTGTACCTGGGTATATACCGCGCGTGTGCGAACGAGGACTGCTGCTGCGCGGGGTCGTAATTATAGAAGCCGCGCGGCGAGGAATCGGCGGCCGACACCACCACTTTTTGTTACCCGAATAATACATATTTTATTTATGAGAGCACATACAGCGGTAACGCGTACCCACGGTGCGAGGTAAGTAGATGTATATATATTTATGTAAATTTATTAATTTACAACGTAACGATTGCCCGTGTGAAAAAATATAATCACCGTTCCGTAGTAGTAAATGATCGGTGTTTACGGCAGAACCCCGAAGACAGATGAAAATTTTCTGGTGGGAAAAATCTATTTTATTTTTATTTGACGGGGGAGGGAGCATTAGAAGCAATGCAATATTAATGCCATTTTTATTGACATCTCATTAAATTAATACAACTGTAATTTTTAATCTAAATATGTCCAATTATAATATTACAATTTTAAGGGGATTTAAAATAATACTTTTATTTAAGAAAAAGAAAAAAATAATAAAGTAAATTGATGATAAGTAAAGCATAGACAAGAAAGCCGGACATACTTCGCACCACACGGGTATTCTTCGCTCCTCGGGTCACACAGTCTTGGTGGGTGTATTGAATTTCAAAGAAACGATGAATCATATCTTCAATAATATGATCTTGAGTGAAAGAAATTAATACTATAAAGATCAATAATAGTAGTCTTTTTTAAAACACCCATCAAGAGTATCTGACCCGAGGAGCGAAGAATGCCCGTGGTGCGAAGTATGTCAGGCTTTTTTGTCTGTACTTTACTTTACTTTAATTTACTTAACTTAACTTTATTTTACTTTTTTTATCAAATAAAAAAAAAAAATAAAGTGTGTACTTTGCTCGTCGAGTAGAATACTCCTGACGGGTGTATTGAATTAAAAAAAAAACAATAGGTAAATCATTTCTTTAATAAAACGATTCTGAACGAAGCTTCAACTAATACATAATAATATTTGTTACGAAAACATTTTGGACGTGTCTTTTTCTTTGCTTTTTACCCTGAGTTATACGTGCATATGTTCAAATAAAATACATATATCTTTATTTTTATTTATTATTTATTGCGCAGAACACAAAATTAAAACTCTTTTAATAGTTTCTACGAAACCGATTTTCGTAGTGCTTTCGTTGCTATGGTCACAAATAATAAAAATAATAAAATTATTTATATTTGGTACCACACATATAGAAACAAGTAGACAGACAGTATGAGTCGAAGCTTCAAGTCCGAATAATTTTGTGGCGTTGGGTGAAAACGTCAAGTCCCCTAAGATAATATGATGAAATATTAAATTTGCAATCTTCAAATCGCACAATCCCTGTTGTGTAGATTTAATGTCAAGTAAAATCCGGTATTTTTTATTCCCGCGCGGGCGTTATGAATTATGAAAACAAAATTCCGTTAAAAAATATTAAGAAACCTACGCTGCACTTAGTAATCCGAGCACTTTTTCGAACAGAAAAGTGTTTCCTGAAAATTAAAAAAGAAATAAGTTTTGACAAACATTGTTGTAAAACCATTTTCATAGTTTCTTCGCCCCGCTAAGAAAATAAAATCGAAAGTACATTATTATTACAGTGTTTGTACCTACATTTCATTTTATTATTGAACGACTGAAGAAGTAAATCTGTATTGCGACTTTTAGCAGAAATAAAAATATTGTGTTTAAAATTATTTTCGAGCTGTGACACAGCAACTAATGCGAATACACTTAAAACACATGAAAATTGCATTCCTGCGCGGTTTTTTGATATTTTTAAAAACAAATGCATATTAACATTTTAGTAATATTTCAAAAAAAAAAAAAGACTATACGGTAGAGTCATCAATTACCGAAAATGAATTATTATTTTTGATTTATTGCCAAAAAACGTGCCAAATTTTCGTAAACACATTTTCGTAATTATTTATACATAATATAATAGAGATAAATATATATATATATATATATATATATATAATATAAACTTGTTCTACGGCTGTTAGGTTAAAAGTCGTAGAGCAAACATTGACTCGAGTTTTCTCAAACTTTTCACAGAACACGGTTTTAAGCATTTTAAACTCGCATTTAGCACATTGCGTGCTGTGCATATAGATAATACGAAATAGAACAAAAACTCAATTTCGACGAACGACGTGGGCTACAATACGAACTTAGTAATAATAAATTGTTGTTTTTTTCAGTACACAAACAAAATGTGAACTATACTAGATTTTGTGAAAAACTGGCAAGATATATTTTAGCCTAACCTCGTACGTCACCTGTATATATACATATTATATATTGTATATATTTTTATATATATATTGTACTGATATACGTGTATTATTGATTAATTATAGATGGCAGAATGATGACCCAATTTTTTTCCACTTGATTTTCGTTCAAGTATAAAATTAGAAATCTTAACTACGGTTCGCATTTGAAATCGTGTGAAAACTTGGCATTGCCGTAACACTTGTCACCTAAACAACACAACACAACACACAAATATAATTAAATAATAGAAATTAAAAAAGCCGGACATACTTCGCACGATGGGTGTACTTCGCATGACGGGTGATATTCTCTTGACGGGCGTATTAAATTTTAAAGAAACTTTAATCATTTCTTCAGTAAAACGATTCTGAACGAAGGAAGTTAATAATATAAGAAAAAAAAAATATCAGACCCGGAATTATATGCACTAAAACGTACGAAATATGCATGCATTTATTTAATTAATGTATTATTGAAATATACACTAAAAATGTATTAACATGAAACAAAATATGATATTAA
>JAIPRM010002218.1:0-31833 GCA_025469315.1 Stegophylla sp. TES_Ste_2020 | reverse complement strand
AGTTTTTTCCAAAAAAAAAATTGAAGAATTGAGAAATTCAAAAAATGACCTCTTTAAAGTACAATCTAGAGGCAAATCCGATTTCAAAAAGTTATTGATCGAAACTTTTGGACAAGTATTTCTATACCAAAAATTGTACACAGAAAAAAAATAAAAATAAAATAAAATAAACATCATTGTAAAAACAATAGCTTCTTCACTTCTTTCAGAATCTAAAAAAATAAACATAAATTTATGTTTATTTTATAAACATAAATATTTTAATATTATAATTTATAATATTTAATGTATGAAAAATCTGTATTGACTCTAGACTCTAGAGCAGTGGTTCCCAAACTTTTTACTCTCGCGGCACATCAATATTAGTTGTAATAAGTCACGGCACGCTTACAAACATTGTCTACTTCCTGTGACATATGCTCATTCTAATTGGGGTTTATTCTTATTAACCCCATCGCCTATATTTTATAATATTTTTTTCTGAGTAAAATTTTATAATGTTTGCAATTTTCTTTAGTTTTTCTTATACCGGAAAATGTTATAATTTGTGACGTATAAATATTTTACAACTTTAATTTTAGTCATTTTGTGATGTATAGAAATAATAATTTTAAAATTCAACACTGACTACATATGTATTCAGCTAGTATAAGGTAATCGAATTCAATAAAATAATTTAACAAATACCTTTATAATATAAAGAATAATATTAAAAAGATTTTTCGTGATAGGTGGTAATAAAATGTTTAATATATTGAAAATGTTTTGTTTTATTAAGTAAAATTAATCAAATATTTAATAAAATATTGGTGATTTTTAGCTATACGACCTGATATAAAACACAAGCTCATTAAATGATGTAACACTAGGAAAGATCTTGCACTATAACATTTCACCAAGTTACTAATGTAATCACTTTGTTCCTCAATTATTTCATAGAAAATGTGAATCAAACTGCATTTGAGGAAACATAAAGCTACCAATGAAATATTAAGATTCTATAATTACATTTTTTTTGTGATATATTGTATAATTAGTAAGTAATAATAGTTATTCAGTTATATTTAATTCAATTTATTCAAATTTTCGCGACACACCTACAACATTATCAAGGCACACTAGTGTGCCGCGGCACACCCTTTGGGAAACACTGCTCTAGAGGTAAGATTATTAATTAAAATTCACACGTGTATTTGTTAAATAATTGGCGTTAAAACTTACTCCATTCATAGTATACTCTTTTCATAGCTATAGACGCTTCGTGTACTGAAAATATAACCGTAATCAAAATTATGATTATAGAACACTTCATTGTAAAAATTTTCCCTATTTAAAATTTACTTTGCTATCCAATGATGTTACAACCAATCAATAGGTAATAAATCTTGTACTTTTATATATTTAACAGAGAGAAGTTTATCAGGGTTGGATTTTAAGGCAATATAAATTATTATAAAAAAAAGACACCAAAAATTTGAAAAAAAATTTTAATAAGTATTTAAAAGAAAATTAATAATTTTTCAACAATTTAAAATTATTATGTGTTAAAAAAAAACTTAACCAACATATTATATTTTGATAACTTATATTCAAAATGTCTTCGTGTTCATCATATTTTTACAAGTTTTAAGCACTTTTTACTGTATAAATTTTTAAAATTGAAGTAATAAATTGTTAATTTAACATAAAATGTCATAAAAGGAAGAAAAGCAACTAAAGGCATTTATGAGTGGAAAAGGCAAAAATTATATTTGTCTATTAGCGTGGAAATTAAACGAAACATATTTTTGTATAAGAATTGTCTATCTATGATTTATTTCCAAAAGAAAACATTTGCCACAAAATCCTAACCCTATTCATTATAATATATAGGTATATTATAAGTATTACATAACAGATAATCAAAGTTTGACTGGGGAAATCATTTTACTGGGAAAAAAATGAGAATGGTTTTACAGAGAAGTTACTGATTAACAATTTTACAATTATGTTTAATTATTCATTATAAAAGTATTACAACACTCAAAACACATTATTGAAATTAATAACAGGTATACCAGATAAGCATTTTAAACAAAATATATTTAATAACGTACACTATCATGTAATATTTCATATATATTAAAAATCTACTACTTACATGGAAGTTTAACTTCACGCATAGTGACTATTAACAAATTTCATAATTAAAACACGAAACATTTATTAATAATAAATATTAAATACATATATTATTCATTTAATATAGTAATACGAGGTATTAGAAAAAACGAATCACGGAAAAAATGAAATATCCGTTGGAAAAATTATCCAATAAATATTGATAAGAAATATATAAGATAAGAATATATAAGACGGACATTTATATTTGTAAATATAAAAATATCATATTTTAACAATAATGTGTTATTGTCATTATAATAATTTAATTATTATAATGTATAATAATATTATAAATTATAGATTATATAATACATTACTTAAAAAAAAGTAACAAATTTTTCTTCCGTACTTTTAACTCCACACTCGCATCGTCACTTCGCTCTATTATGACATTGAGCGTCGTTTCGCTCCGCAGCTCCCCCCCAATTTGTTTCGCAAGCTCGTTTCGCGCTCGATTCAAATCGATATCAACCCTCGGCTTGCTGAGCAACGTGTAAACATTTCGGTTTGGTAATCGGTAATAATCGATATGCTAAATAAATACTTTGTAGAATATAAATCGTTATGCAATGGCACAATGCTCGCAATCAGTACTATGCGCAACTTTCAAAGGACTGTAACTTTGTAAATAATCAAGAGCGAAGAAACGAATTTTCGAACTCGAACAATAAAGTAAACTCTGATATAAGCTATTTTTTCATAAATGTTGGCTGTAATCTAAAAAAACACACTGACTAATAATTTTATATTTATAACTGTTTAGGCTATTTTAGATAATTTTAATTAACAATTGAAATGTTTATATACATTTTAAAAGAAAATTACATCCAAGTCAATATAATTTGTTATTAGTTGTTTTTTCATGTATTCACGCGGACATCAACAATCAGATATTTTTACCGTATACCAAAAAAAACTAGTTATCACCAAAATGGAAATTCAATATTTCACAAAAACTATGTTTTTGATTGTTATACCGTACTTTATATTAATTTATAATCATAAATTCTATATTTGTATATATTTTTTATTTAAGTACAAATACAATTAATTATAGTTGTCGCCATTAGCGCAATTAGGATAAAATATTCAAGGGCGAAAATATTTACTTTATTGATTTAGCCCCCGCAAAGTACATTAACCTTAAGCAACTTAAAAAAAAATCTGGGGGGTATAAGTAGGTTTGAGGGGGGTTAGCCCTCTAAGCCCCACCTAGTTGCGCCAATGGTTGTCACTGAGGAGGGAGTGTTAATTTAACGCTTCACCAGCCTACTTATTTTCAATAGGTCTATGTTGCGTTTGTGTTCCCATTTAAAATTTTTATGGTGGTGGGACAGCGATCTACCTCCCCACCGCCCTAAGAGTTTATATATGTAACATGTATGTTATTCACAAAGAATTTTTTGTTATCTGAGTTTAAGATTTTGAGTGAAGCTAAGAATTTATTGATTTCACAGTGATATATTGATAAATCTTTTTTTTCCGCATTGAACAGTTTTTCAAGTAGTTGAACTCGTCCAAAAATTTGATTCAGCATTTTTATTATTTGCGAATCAAAAATTTCAGTATGTTGGTACTCTTAAGCGGTAAGTTTTCTCTATTCTCAACAACTCCAAGCGTGAGGGAAAGCTACCAAATAAGTCAAGTAATACCAGTAAAAGGGTCCAAAACAAAATTTGTTTATAATCGATTTTAGTTATAAAGGTTAGTAAGTTAATTCTATAATATTTATATCATTTCAAGTTTAAGTAATAAAATGTTTAAAATACTTGTTATTAGGGAAGTAAATACCGCATATTTTCTATATCACATGTATAATTCAAAATGTATAAATTTAAAACGTAATAATTACGTTTTAAATATAATATATTATATAAATTATAAAAATATATTATATAAATAAATATAATATATTATAATATAATACAATATTATATAGGTTAGGTATATTACCTATATATATTTACACATAATAATACGCGAACATAATCACACTTACCTTCACAATCTAGAATTAATTGAAGCACATTATTAATTTTAGGTACATGAACTTTTAAAGATTGTAAACCTTAAAACTATTTTAATTCAAATTAATTTCCGGATAAAATGCACTTTCCCACGTCCCTCACGAATTTTATTTACCTAGAAAAAATAGCCGAACATACTTCACACGACGGGTATTGTTCGCACCTCAGGTGTGAAGCTCTTGGTGGGTGTATTTAATTTTAAAGGAACGATAAATCATTTCTTCAATAATACGATTCTGAACGAAGTTAATAATGTAAAAAACGTGTACAATGTACATAATATTCACGTATGCTCCACCATAAAACCAAACTACAATAACAACGACAAGCGCTGTACAAATGTTATACAAAGTGAGTGATTTTCGTAAGTTATGTGACTATTTTTAGTGGTTTGTGAAAATTTTAAGTCTCTGGCTGCATTATTTTAGAAGTTATGTCAAAGAGTAATTTTCAATTTTACGGAAATTGCGGTAATTGCGTATTTTGCCGTTTTTCGTCAATTTTTCGACAGTTTTTTCCCCCGTTTTTGGGAAAAGTATTGAGAAATTGGAAAAATGACCTTTTTAAAGTACTATCTGGGTATGATTTTAGTTCTATAGAGATACTGATCGAAACTTTTGGACAAGTATTTCTATACGAAAAAGTGTTCACAGAAAGAGCAAAAATAAAAAATAAAAATAAATTAACATTATTGTAAAATCATAAGATTCTTCACTTCGTTCAGAATCTAAAATTAAAGAAGTTTGTGACGATCGCTGGGCATAGAGTACTATGAGCCTTTCACCAATTATACTATTTTCAAAGCAATAATAAATAATTGAACTTTGAAGATGTTTGTAAGTGGAGCTCAGTGAATAATTTCATTGCCAGTTTAGTTCCGTTTTAAGAATGCGAATCATTCTGATTTATCACAGTGATTCACATTCTTAAATAAAATGAAACAATACGTTTTACATTTCTTGGGTCTCTCAAATGTAGAGGCTCGGGACAAGTTTTTTTTTTTTAGAGGCCCTGGTCAAATGTGACCCTGACGTCGACAGTGAATTATGATCTCACACATTATAGAAAAATATTTAATTGAACGCAAAATATATGCATTATACAATTATTTAATACTATGTGTTTAATACGTCCGTCAAAATGGCAATTTTAAACTTACCATAATTTGAACAAAACTTGTATGGCGTTTTTGGGTCTAAATCATTCAGACAAATAATAACATACGAGAATTATTAATGAGCTAAATAAATTAATAATCGAGTTGAGATATAACAACAATTAAAATATGGGCCTGTGGGGCGACAGCTGCCTGACTGATCCCTCAGGGGGTGCAAGTACACACTCATATCATCAACAATGAAAACGCCTATGCTTACAATGATATTGATTTTTAATTAACGTCAGTTTTTAACAATTATTGATAAAAAAAAATGCATTCGTAGTTTTAATTAAATGTGAAAAATCATTGTAAACCAACTAAGTTCTTCGCTTTACTTATGCCCGGTTGCACTAACAACCAATAACTAGTTATTGAACCAATAAGCAGGTAATCGAATCAATTAAAATTTGGTAGGTTGCAACAAGGACCTTTAAGTTTTATCAATCCAATAAATATGGTGTTATCGAATCCATTCTGGAAATATATTTACAACATCCTATTTTCTATTACATTAAATTATTGCATTATATAACTTTTAAATTCACTTAAAAAGTGGCATAATAACTTATTTAACCGAAAAAAATACTAATCATACAAAATCTGATTCATTAAAAAATTACTTTAAAAAAATAAAATAACTTACATGTGCTAAAAAGTGCTAAAAATAAAAAATAATATTTTATCCATTTTTAAATTTGACAAGTAAAAAAGAGAAATTTTTTAATCTTTATGATTAAAAAAAAGGGAAAGGGACTTAATGAATCACTCTGTATGTATAATAACATACATTTACGGACTAATGCTGCATCAAATAAGTAATTTAAGAATCGTCTTGCATATACTGAAACAAAAACAAAAATTACTAAAATTAATAGTTTATTTACAGAAATAGAAAAAAAATAAACATCATTGTAAAAACAAAGCTTCTACACTTCGTTCAGAATTTAAAAGTGTGCTTATTATACTGGGTGAAAAAAAGGTCTAAATGATGATTTTTACACAAATAAGAAAAAAAAGTAAGTTAAAAATTTGCATTGCCTGTCTAGTAATAAGATCTCATAATAAATAAGAATAATCCCCTAACACAAATCAAGAATAAAGTAAAATATCGTTAGAGAGTAAGTCAGTAATCGTAGAACTTATTATAATAATCAAATAATATGAATAAATATTAATAATTTATAGTATAAAATAATTAAATTCCTTAATGTCATCAAAATATTAAATTTCTTACCTATCTAATCGATATAGTTTTATATGATAACTTACCGGCTTAACTTAAATTTATCGAACTTAAATTTACTCACTGCTGTTTGTGTCATTGTATACTACAACAATTATTATAAAACATGAATATTGATTAGGTAACCTAAAATGTAATTGCGGAATCGAGTTTATAGTCGGGAGCATGAAAAATGAGCTTTGGCCCCCACGACCTGTTGTTATTTCCACCATTGTAGTCACTGGTTCTCAACATTGTACTGTCACGTTTCTTGCATTATGAATAGAATCAATTTATTCAAGTATAATTAGAAAATATTACCTAGCAATAGAAAAAAGTGTGTGCTTCGCTCATCGAGGTGTTCTTCGCACCTCGGGTGAGATACTCTTGACGGGTTAAAAAATGAGAAATTTCCGAAATTTTCAAAATGTACTTTACTCAAAATTGATCAAAATCTTTTTGAAACTTTTATGAAATGTTGTGGTGATTGTGTGATGAAAAATTATTTGACTACTACTTTCTCCATTCAATTTTTCAGTTTACTTACTTATATAATTAAATGTGTATATGATAAATTCTTTGAGAGAAGAATGCCCATCACATGCGAAACAATCTAAAAATGAATATTTTCGTTATTTCCAATTCATAGATAGTTGATAATATTGTGTTGTACACAAAAATATAATACTGTCTTTAATATAAACAGATACATACCATTGAAAACGTCTCTTATTTCAGCTGTCGAAACAAATTGTGCGTGTAAATATCATGATTAATTTATTATTTGTAAGTGCGCTAAGCTGAGTAATTAGATAAATACGGTTCGTAATCGGTTATTAAATCAACGCATATAACTCGCCTATGGAATAGTTGATGAGACTATGTTGTAAAATGTCGATAATTTTAAAGCTTTTGTTCTTGTGGCCTCATCATAAATGTAAAGACCAACTGTAAAGCACTCTTTTTCTTTTAATAGAATAGGTACGAAACTATTGAAAAATCGGACGCACCTTAGCTCCGCATGAATAAAAATATTTTGTTAATCCGCAAAAACCGTATCGGTCGAAAAACTGATATAGTAAAATTTATAATATGATAACCAAAATATTTATTTCCCTTGTGAGTAACGTTTACGGGACGAATTCTAAAAATATTTAAAACACCAAAAGTCCACATGCTATAAAACTAATATAATAAAAATTGATAACGGCGATAATTAAACGAATACGAGTTAATACATTGCAAATTGTTTTTAAATTTTATAAAACTGTATTTCTTATATATTTTCTCATTTAACCATACATAAATTAATCAGCGTAAAATTTGATTTATTTTTAAAAATATAGAACGGATATAAGAATTATCTGGTACATGATGATAATAACAAATGAGGCGCAGTTTACATTACGTTTCTTATGTTTCTATCCTTGATAAAATCTGGGGCACAATTTCCATGAAACCTTTTTACACTGGATAAAAACTTGGGCGCAGTTTACGAGTGTAATTTAGTTTTTACCTGTAACCTGAGAGCATTTTACTGTTTGTGCCGTTCAAAAATTTCATCTAAAATGCTGAAATTTTGAAAGAATCTTTTTTTGGCCCTATGCTAAAATATCAGCCTACAACACTGAAATAAAAACACACACAAACAAAAAAACACCCAAATGTAAGTACTATACTACAACTCCCCCTCCTCTAATAAATTAGAAACAATTGGTGGTGAATATTTCTATAAAATTATAATTTCGCAACATGTCCTGAAACGAACTTCGGTGCCACTGGTTCTATATTAAGACTTCTAATTTACTAAAAAAATATTATAGTCACACAAGCACATCGTTAACGACGGCGTGATCATTAATGCGTACAAGACAAGTTTCAATTTCTCATCATTCATCAGTTATCACGTACATATTTTCTGAAATAATTATTTTTTATAACGTGATTATTATCACTGAATACTATGTGAAACGAACAACATAGAAATGAACAAAAAACCATTCTTACCGGTACAAACTGAAATAAAGAAATAATATGATATTAGTATTTGGGGAACATACAGAGAAATTTATTTTTTACCCGACTACAGAGTAGTAATGTGGTTTGGTATAATGTGTGTATGTATAACATACATTTTAAATATTTATTTGAGGATGGATTGATCATTTTTAACACGGTATAATTTGTTCTTTATGTGTACGAAATAAAATAATTTCTCAATCGTAAAAATTCACAAATACATTTTTTTTTTTTTTTTTAATTATATTTAAATATAATACAAATTGTAATTAAAAGTAATTTATCACGTTATTATGGTGAAGTATTTTGTCAATACTCGGTAGTAACATGTAAATTATAAAATAAAAATAGTTTTATCATTAAATGTTTGTAGACAAATAAAATGGCAGTTATGCCGTATACCTAGCCAACTACACGTAGTCTATATGTAGATAACCGTGATCTACTATCTATAGAATAAATGCTAGTATTCATTTAAATAGTTGAAAATATTCTTCTAGTATTCTATAAAAATCGTAATGAAATATATAAAAAATATGTTTTTACATTAATATATTTTTTTAAATTCAAAATATGTTTTTGCACATAAAAAAAAAAAAATGTTGTTATGAGAAGTGTAAATATTTTAATAATATTTAATAATTATATCAGCTATACATGACAATATTTTAATTAAGACACCTCCGTAGTTTTGCTTTGATTTTTTTTCATAAATTATAGGTATTAACACAATTTAATAATTTACTTCATTTAGTAATAATTAATTTTAATTTAATATTTTTTTCTATTATTTATCCAAAAGTACATAACCATGTTAATATTATTATTTGAAAATTTTATAAATTTTTGAAGTGTTTTTTTCTAATTAATTTCTAGCCTACGCCACTTGGCTTACTATTTGTCGGCTGTCGGCTATCGTTACCATTATTTCTTTTATAGTTTCGTCTATAATAAGTAATAACACACTATAAAATTACATTAATATTTGCACTATTGCAACACAAAATATCTAAAATTTATAGTATTAATCGATTTATATTCTCTAATAGACTTTTTCAATACAAAATATTTTCAAGTATGAAAAGAAAAATTTGCCATTAATTTGTACGATTCACAATTTGTAAAGATTTAAAACCCTCGCCAGGCAGCATAGACTCAAAATATAAATAAATAAATAAATAAATATATTTAAAAGAAAATATTATTCTGACCTCTAGTTATAGCTATCGACCATCTTGAAAATATACTCTCAGTAAAAAATAATCTGATAAACTCAAAATTTTCATCTACACCAACCGACATTTTTTAATATTTTCAAATGCTTTACCAGCTGCTTAGTGGTTATAATAAAAATCTGCTTTTTTCCAGATTTAATGCTATTTTTTATTACACTATTAAATCAAAAAAAAAGTATATTATAAAATGTATATTAATCAATATTTTTAGATTCTGAACGAAGTGAAGAAGCTAGTTTTTTTACATTGATGTTTATTTTTTTTTCAGTGAAAACTTTTTCGTATGGATCTACTTGTCCAAAAGTCTCGATAAGCGACTTTTTGAAACCGAATTTGCCTTTAGTTGGTACTTTAGAACGGTAATTTTTTGAATTTCTCAATTCTTCGATTTTTTTTGATTTTTTTTTGAAAAATTACCCAAATTTTGACAAAAAATACTCAAAACCATCATTTTTTGACCCAAACTTTATGAAAATTTAAACATTGATAGATTGAAAATGTGAAAAAAATTTTGATTATTTTTTTAACACTTATTTTTCTCATTATTTTTTCTTCTTTTTCTTTATTTATTAAAAAAAAAAAGTAAAGTAAAATAAAGAGAAGTGAAGTAGAATAAAGTAAAGTAAATAGTATAGTAAAGTAAAGTATAGACAAGAAAGCCGAACATACTTAGCACTACGGATATTCTTCGCTCTTCGGGTCAGTTACTCTTGGTTGGTGTGTTGAAAATGACGACTTTTATTGTTGTTTATATTATTAACTTATTTCGTTCAGAATCGTCATATTGAAAAAATTATTTATTGTTTCCTTAAAATTCTACACACCCACCATGGGTATCTGATCCTAGGAGTAAAGAATATCCGTGGTGCGAATTTTATCCGGCTTTCTTATCTATAATTTTCTTTACTTTACTTTACTTTTTTATAGTGTTTTTCAAGAGTGATTTAGTTAATTTAACTATCGTGTTAAAAAATTAACTAAAAATATAAGTTTACAAATGAAAATTTTTTAAAAAAATTTTTAACAATAATACGGGATTTTGCATTAAGTACAAGATTTTGAATATTATAGACTATAGAGCCTAGATTATATTTATAACATGTGTATATCATAATAATTGCTAATTAATACGAATAAAATATCATACCATTGACTTCGTCCATAGTCATACAAAGATTATTGATGTGAACACAAACAACCACCAATAAAATTGACATAACACTTTTAAACAACACCATGTTCAATGAAAATGTATTTTTTTTTTCTATTTAATAAATCAAAGAAAAATTTGATAATAGAAATTTGGAGACACCGGATTGTTACAAGATTGGTTGATAGGTTCCACAGTAGTATTCCACATTCAACATCAAATTTATGAAAAAAAAAAAACTGTACTATTTTAGTTTCAACGAATCGTCATTTATCCGTAGTGTAAATAGGTACCAATTTACATTACTATTTAACCAGACTTGTGCGTGCGCGGAGCTTGTAATTTCAGTTGTAACAAACCTTGTAATCAGACCAGTGTTTGAGTAAACATTATACTCTTTTATTCAAAGCGGAGTGAAAATTGTATTGGTTTTACAATGATATATGACATCAAATTCACCGTACTAATTCTCAAATTCGTGTAATGCAAATACTAACATTTTATGTAAGCAGTGAAAATAATACCTTGTGAACTGATTATATTTTGTATAACTTTTATTATTACATAATTATTATTTATATAATTAATACCGTTGTGACGATTGATAATTTGGTATTAATTATATGTTCGAAAATTCTACTTAATATTTCTCCATTTATCATACATTAATTATTCCATTTTTTATGCATTTTATACACGAATAATATTTTATATATTAGTATATAATATGTGGGTGTATTAAAAAATAATTAAAACAATTATTTATTACCAAATAACTATAAATCAAATTTACATTTACTGGCATTTATATAACATAACCTATAAAATTCGATAAACTAAACGTCAGTATGGTGAAAATTCAAATCACGAACCATTATGCCTAAGCCAACAATTTCAAACTTAAAATTTATTTTACCCTTAATTATGTTTAACGTGTTATTATTTTTTCCTAAAAGATAATCTTCAAATAGAAATAACTGTATATGAGAATAGAGAATTCATTTTACATAAAAAAAAAAAATTTTACATAGATTTAAATAAATTAAGGTTTTATTAATCAATATATTTTAATTCATAAAATTAAATTTTATGTTATAACAACTCATTATAAAACAATATTAGTTCAGCTTTGTTATTATAGATATATGTTGTAACGTTTTGATTAGGTTGGGAATCTAGGAGGATTCATTGATATTTTAATTACTCTTGAATATTTTGTCTTATTGATTTACAATAGTTAATAAATCTTCTAAATTATACACAAATAATAAATTTTTCCTTTTTAAATTGATAAATCAGAGAGCTATATTAACATTTTACCGACAATAATAGTAAAAATCATTATCTTGTGTTAAAGAATATTTGTAAAATTACAGTTCAAGTAAATTGAACATTCTAAATAGGTATGCTTAAGTTTTCATCATTTAGATTATACAGTTTTAATGAATTTTATTATAAGTAAAGACTATGACGTACAGTGTCTCGCATTGATCACCTGTGTGACTGTTTTAAATGTGTAATAACAATGACAGTCGTGTCTGCAATATAGGGTAACTATTAGTTTTGTTTAAATTCTTGTTATGGGATTTTTAATGCGACGCAAACTGAATAAATAGTTAATTGTTTCAACAGAAACTGAGTGTTAGAGCACATTGGTAATAAGAAAATAACAAGCTTTACACTGCCTAATATGCATTTAAATAGAACGGTATGCCGACACTTGGGCGCGAATAATTGGGCGGAAGACTATTGGTCACGGATAATTGGGTACCGGACTTTTAGGCGCAAAGACAATTGGGAGCGAATAATTTTTTATGATTAGTGGTTTTTAATTAATAATACACATTTTTAGAGTTTATATTAAAATGTATAGGTACCACTGTACCAACTAATAATTCATAAATGATTTTTTGAAAAGCATTGCACTCAATTTATCATAATAATTCAATAAAATAAATATATAAATATAACAGTTATAAGATTTTTACCTTTTTTTTTTATTATTAAATATATAAAATTAATTTTTTTATTATAATATAGATACATAAACTCACATATTTGTATACATTTTGAAAATATTTTAACTATAGTAAATTCAATTATTAAAATTTGTGATTATTATGATATAATTAAATAGTATAGTACCTATTAATGAGTTCGAGCTAATTATTTTTTTGAATAAATTGCATGATATGATTATTATAATTTTAATAAATTTTTTTTTTTTGCACCCATATTATATACCTACTGCGCCCGATTGTCTTTGCACCCAACTGTCTCGCGCCGAATCGTCCCGCGCCCAGGTGTCGTACAACCAAATAGAACAGGTACACAAATGTACCGAATATACGAAAAAAGATTTTACGTATTAGGTATTTATTCCAAAATATTCTATACATTATTATGTAACACAATAAATTTGGATGAATAAACGTTATGGTTCTTTGTGTACGGAGAAGCTATTGGAAATGACCCCACAATAATGCTAACAAAATTACATTTACATTGTTCATAGATGTTGGATGAAATTTTTCGACAAGTTTCCCTATTTGTAAAATGTACTCCATATATACAATGTCATAAATTTAGGCAATGATGATATTGACTAAATCAGTTCATAATGCCTGAGTAAGTTAGTCATTTTCTAAAAATCATCATATATTTTCAACATTGACTTGACTTGATACATCAGCAAATGTTATAATAATATACATCGACTGGTCATCCGACCGTCAAGCTCTCGCCGGAGGCGGTCGGCAAAGTCCGGGCGACAGTCAGACTGCCCACGTCTGTCACCCGGTCGGAGACATTGAGCCGACCAGTCGGAGGGAATTGAATTTAGAGTCTCTCCCTCGTGTGAGCGCGCTAGCGTCCGCAGAAAGGCGAAAAAGAATCTCCGTCTCCCCGGGGTCGTTGCGATGAGGACGATTCGTTTCTGCGTGCGTTCGCTGCAGAGCTTGCCTTGAAACCACACTAAATCCGGGAGCTTTCGGGCGAAACTTGCCCCACCGGTCGATTTAACCGGAAGAACGGACGCCCTCATTTTCCAAGACGGGTCTGGGGCCCCGTATGATAGCTTCGTATCGATAGCATCCGTGCGGCCTCAGGACCGCACGTATTGACCGAGTAACTTGGTCGGGGGTTCTTTCGGGATTTTCGTACCCTGGAAGGACTTCACGCCATATTCAGTCTTAGACTGACTGGTCATTTTAACATTGCCGATCAATACGATCAATAAAAAGTATAAATTTGGATCATAAAAATGCAAAATATAAAAACTGTTATCTTATCGTCCAACACATAGTTGTCTTGATGTTTAACACATAGTTATCTAGAGTCCAACAATCGGTTCTCTTATCATCCATCACGTTGTTTTCTTATCGTCAAATTTTTATGTACAGTTCTATCATTAAATTATACTCGAAATTATTGTCATTAATGTGTTAAATATTATTAGTATTAAAATAAAAATAGATAAATTTTTGATACCTAACCAAATAAATTAGAGTAAAACCATCAAAACCATCAGCAATGCTAGTTCTCGATCTCCAGTAAAGTCTTTAAGTATCTGAGAATATTGATAATTGATTAATTTTCAATATTTGAGTAATAAAAATTATACTCAGCAGGAGGTTTGGGGGGGGGGTCAATTGACCTTCTACTCATTTGAATTAGTAATTGATTAGCCTCTAAGAAAAATGTTGGACTCTCAAAAATCAAAATCACTTACCTGGGTTAATGTTATAACAAATACTGTAAACGAAAATACGCGATACTCGAGGTGAAAATATGAAACACTGCCGTGAAAGACGTTTTACAAAACAATAGGTACCAACACCCCTTGCATCTCCTCCCGCTAAAAAAAAAAAGACGTGATTTGTAGTGCATCTGTATTGCCAAGCGAAGTGACGGAAAATTTTTTACTATACGAACCAAATGAACAATTTACAATAATTTTCTGAACATTTAACATCTTTAGCCTAGCAACACTGGGCTGAGGTCTCAGTGTGATGGGAGCTCAAGGATTCCAACGGAGCCCAATGCAAAACAAAATGGAATTATAATAAATGTACTTGTCGATCAACAAGAGTAAAGGGTATATTAATAGGAATAAACGAACAATGCATTTAAATGACATAGCAATGGAAATTAGTGAAATAAGCCCATCAACTTACTATAGTAAGTTACTTACGACACCTGGGCGCGGGACAATTAGATGTGGAAAATTGGGCGCGAGACATTTGTGGGTGCAGACAATTGGGCACAGTAGGTATATAATATGGGTACAAAAAAAAAAAATGTTTTTTAATTCAAATTATAATAATAATATCATGCAATTTATTCTTAAAAATAATTAGCTCGAACTCATTAATAGGTACTATACTATTTAATTATATCGTAATAAACACAAATTTTAATAATTGAATTTACTATAGTTAAAATATTTGAAAAATGTATACAAATATATAAGTTCATATATCTATATTATAATAAAAAAGTTTATTTTTCCGATTCGGCCTATGGTTATGTTTGCGTTTACTTTCCTTTGTTACTTCTCCCTTTTCCATATGTACACGACCCGGGCATTTTTTTTTTTTATAATTTTCAATACAACGCCAAATTGTTTTTTCATTATTTGAACGTTCCAATTTGTATAAATAGCCTTTAAAAATAAGCAATTCTCAATTCATTTCACTTTTTACAAATTCACATATTTTAAAGAGAAATATTTTATAAAACACTAATGCACACGAACATGTACACTATACAGTATACTAAATAAGTATTAAAACCATAGACCTTATACTATTTTAAGGTCTATGATTAAAACACATTTTCGTTAGATTACAAATTCTTATCCATCTTATCTCAATATAATTTTATAAATGTAACTGAACAACTTATTTAACCGGATAATTGAGGATATTGGCAATAGCAATAAATATTGATAAATATAACATAATGACGTCTTATATTATATCAATGTGTATTGTATTTGTATACGTATGGATACTGCAATACAATTTATAATTTGTTCTTTAAGTTTGATGAATTATTAGTTGGTATAATGGTACCTATACGTTTTAATATAAACTCTAAAAATGTGTATTATTAATAAAAGACCACAAATCACAAAAAATTATTCGCTCCCAATTGTCTTTGCACCAAAAAGTCCGGCACCCAAGTGTCGGCATACCAGTTGGGTTGGCCAAGGTCATTGGGTCGAGTTTGTGTTGGCGTGAAGTTGTAGGTGTTAAATTTGTTGTGGCTAAGAGTCGTATGTGGTCGTGCTCAGAAAAGGATTTTTTATAAAACACGGTTTTGGATTGGGATTGGATAGTCTCGGATGGACTTGAAGTTTGCGGAGTGAAGGAGAACGGAATTTTTTACAAAGGACGGAATATCTGTTATGGTACCGATGGTTTGGATGGATTCGAGTTTACGCCAGTGCGAGGATTTGATGTATGGGGCCCAGGAAGAGCCGGCGTAGGTGAAGATAGGAGAGACGTAAAGTTTGAATATGTTGAGTTTTGTTTTAAGTGGTATGGGGCTAGTTCTGTTTAGTATCGGATAAAGTATACCGCGGGTGCGGACGTGCGGTACTAAGTTGTTAATTGTATTAACAACAATTAAAAGTATTGACTTATTAAGTTGTTAATGTGTTGTTTGAAGTTAAGTATACGTCCTAAAGTGACGCCAAGGTATTTGATGTGGTTGGACCAAGTAATTGTTTGGCTGTCTAATAATAAGGAAGGTAGGTTTGTTGTTGGCGACTGAAAAGGACACCTACTTTTTTAGTCACGTTGACTTTGATCCGCCAGCGGTGGAACCAACTGGCGACCAAGTTGAGTTGATGTTGTAGCTATATAGCCGCGCGTTTTTTGTTTTTGTTTGTGCGGTAGAACATTGTGTCGTCTGCAAATAGTGAAAGATGTGCTTTGTCGGTCGAAAGAGTGTCGTTTATGTAAGTGACAATAGACAATAGACATAGTCGATAACGACGGTACATAAGTATTATAGTCGGCAATGGTCATTCAAAAATCTGATTTCATAGGCTGTTGGAACCGCGGTGGCGCTCCTAGTGGTATCGTCGTTACCGCCTCATTTTGTTTTGAGTCGTTCAACAGTTCACCACGTTTTCGCGCACTTCCGTTTTTGGACTATTTGCCGTCATCGAATTGTCAAATAGCGATCAACGATCTTAATTTGGTAAGTATTCATATTATACTTATTAATTTTCGCGTTATTTAGCACTACCTATGTTTACCTTAATTTTTTTCTTTCTAATTTTCACCGATAACCACGTTATCGGTGCCTCATCCAAATATGAGCCGTTCACTCTGTTTTTACTCGACTTTCTTTTTTTTTTAATTTTATGCGCCGTAACGTGTTATTTTTTACCTTTAAATTTATCTGGTTTCCGTCTTTTATTTTCTATTCCAGCGTCTTCCTGACTCACGTAGCTCATAGTTCTGCCGTGTCGTACTGTTATGTAATCGGCTTTAATTTAACTCGTGGTTGGGTCTTACTTTTTTTAGTTAAGCTGATAAAAATTTAAATTATTGAATGTGTTTGCCCATAGGCCTTAAATTCGATTAATTAAATAACTTATCACATAAACTAATGTGATTGTTCAATAGCTAGTTTTATTACTAAATAATTTTGTATCCAACACGTGAAACCTATCATGTATCGTTAACCTATCTGATCGTATACACCATGTTCAATGTAATAACTAATAAGTAGTGATGGGAGTAATCGAGAGAAAACACTCGAAATACTCGATTGTTTGATCTAATCGATTATCTCGATTGTTTTTGAAAGTAAACGAGTGATTCTCTCGGTATCGAAATAATCGAGTGAAAACTGACAAGTTACTCGATTATTCACTTACTCACCCATTTAATATTATAAAATAATTTTTAATCGAATGATAATAATTCCGAATTGAATAATAATCGAGTTAATTGATACTAAGAAGTTTTGAGCTGTTGCTCATTCTATTGAAAATTTAATTTTTAAAAGCATAAATAAAACATAATCAATAATAATATAGCTATATATTTTATGATATAATTTTAATTGGGGTATCAGTTGAATAATACTAAACGGAAATTATACTTTGAAAAAATAATATTGTAAAAAATATCTCGTTAATCTTTACTTTTTATATTAATACTTGAGTATCTACTAAAATAACAAATTTAATGTATTATACATAAATTATATTTAAATTTTTTACCTTTATATTTAATTTATAATCATTTTAATAAAATATTTTTTATTATATTAAAACGAGTTGTTGTACGCAATAATATTATAATAACATAATAGAATAATATTATAATATTATAGTTAGATAATATTACTTTTATAAAATGTTTAATAATAAGTATTTATTAATTTAAGAAATAAATGTATACCAAGTACTGAATAATGTGAGTTGTACCATTGATTATAAATAAAAGAATTTATAAACAATGGTTCTACTAAATGTGGAACTCGACTCCGTGAGTGTTTCCATAATAAATAGTAATCAATCATCATTCGAGGGGTTTTTTTCCAGTGAATCGCTCGTTATCGAGATTTGAGTTTATAATGACTGAAAGGTATTTTCAAGTGAATCACTCGATTGTTAAAACCTCTCCATAACTATTCACTCGATTGTAGAAATATCTCGATTGTTCCCATCACTAGTAATAGGACATCAGAATTTCCAAATTGATTTATGAACAAACTTAAGCTTACATCGTATAGAGTATGCTGTTCTAAAACAGTATGAATATGAATACTCTATTTAGGGTCAAATTATCATAATATTTACGTTGGACTCCATTAGTTATTTTAATTTTATATTGTTTATGTTCAAGCATGATCGATAGATGATAGAGGTTAGGTACCTATTATTTATTATTTTTATATTTTAAATATTTTAATCTTGAGTTTTGGTTGCTATGAAATCAAAGACCATTGAAAATGATAATTTCTATTTCGAAATCGCTTTTGCTATTTAAGAATAAAGCACTTGTAGGTTGTAGCCCTTGTAGATATTAATAGGTGTAACCAATTATTAAATTTTTTTAACTTTTTTTAAACCATTTTAAAAAAAATGTTAATACGCCTATTTTAATTTATGACTAATGGTGTTACTTCCAATTGTTTTTAATTTTGTCTACTAGCTATTTTTTCTTATTCAACTATGAAACTAAAACTTCATTCATTTGACCAATTACCCAGTTATCCAAATTTAATATTGAAAAATGATTGAATTTGTTATGTATTTTTTTCATTAAAATATCCAAAATGTGTTGTTCTTATGTTAGGCAGACAAAACTTGCAGATGATACATCCAAGGACCAAGAGTATTTTGCTATTTTGTATTTCTTGTTTCTGTCCAACTAACTGACAATACTGAGTTCAGCTTTGCAGTTTTTTAATTATTATTGAAATTAATTTAATTTATTTTAATTAAAATAGATTAACTTACTCTATAAACTAAATATTTTTTACTTTTTTCCACCGTGACTGACCAGAGTAAAGTGCATTAATGTTGATTTACGATAATTAGAGTCTCTTTATTTCATTTTATTATGATCTTATTGTAATTTGAAATTACATATTTATGGAGTATTCATTAGGTGTATGTGAATATATGAAAATTAATTTTTGTTTTATCATAAATGTTGTAGGTACCAAAATAATTTTTAATTAAATTCTTTAAAACTGATAAATATTATTGTGTATTAGTTGAAGCTCCGCTCAGAATCGTTTTATCAAAATAATGATTTATCGTTATAAATAAGTAATTATTATATCTCCAATTGACGCCATAATACCAATATTATGATGTGTATTTGGAAAAATTATTAATTTATTTACAAACTTAAAAAATCTTTGAAAATTGATTAACCCTTATTAGAGATTTAAGCACTAATATTTTTCTAAAAATCAGATTGATAAAATAGTTATTTTGAATTTTTTTTAAATGGTAGTAGTATTACATTTCAAATTTCAAAATATTTGGTTCCTTATACGTTATTGCTGTAGTGTAATACTGTAGTAATATTTTTTTTTAAAGAAAGGTTTAATTTTATTTATTGAACAGAATTTAATGTATTTGGTAAATTCAGCACTGAAACACCCGATATATTATATTTTTAATATTAAAAAAAATCAATTTTACCTTACAAAATACAAATTAATTCCACATTTCTTATTTTATCTCAGAAGTAGTATATATATATTTACACATCTGTATTTCACTATTTTTGTTAATGAGAGAAAGTTTCAAAGTTCTAATTTTATTTGTTTTGGAGGTTTTAGTAAATTTTATGAAAACCTTGTTTAAAATAAATAAAAATTATGGGCTTGTATTTCTTTATGAAAAGTGTTTCCTTGAAGAGTAAAACAAAATAAACATTATTGTAAAAACCCCTATATCTCGTCCTACTCTAAATTTAAAAACAAATGCAACAATTTATTGCAAATCTAGTTCCTTGTGACTTATGGAATAATTGTTATTATATATTTTACATATATTATTTAATAATATTATTAATATTAATAATATTATTAAATTCTTTCAGTAATTTCTTCCCCCAGTTATAACTTGAGAAATGCAAGAAACTAGTGCGCCACCGCCTACATCATCTGATGCTTGTTTAAGCATTGTTCACTGTTTAATGTGTCATCGACAGGGCTGGGAAAGTGAAGAATTTGCTAAACGTGCCATTGAATCATTAGTTAAAAAATTAAAGGTAATTCTGTACAAATTAAAAAATTTTATAAAAGCTTATTATAGTAGGGAGGAAAAGTTAGATATAAGCAGTGAAATTGGCAAAATATGCATAAACATCACTAATGAAATAAATTCAAATATGAAAAAAATTTGAATTATATTTTTATAAATATTTTTTATAAAAACTTACATTCTGATCAATGTATTGTACTCGTAAATAATTATTTAAGCATCTTTTTAATATATTGTATTATAAATTTTTAAATGACGACAATTGTTCTATTAAAAATTTAATTTAATAGAAAATTTCTATAAAATTTAAAAGAATAATATATTTTATAAATAGGTATTATGGGACAACATTTTTTATTTTTCATAACTGTAAATTTGTGTTTTTCTGTTCCTTTTTTGTTTTATAAATTAAAAAAAAATATATTTATATATCACTTAGGTATATCATCACATACCATAATCTTTTTTTTTTAGAACCCGAGTATTCAAATTTGAAATTTTATACTACAGTTTTAGAATAAAATTTCAAATTTGAACATTTGGATCCTAAAAAACAAAATACTTTATTGTTGTAGTGCACAATGCTATAGTAATAATTTTCAAAAGAAAAAAACTAAAAATTATTTATAGAACAAAAGTTATTGCATTTGTCAAATCATACTGAGATATCCTGTATACTCACTAGATTATGAAACAGATTTTTAGTTCACCTAACTTGTAAATAGAAAACTGACAAAAATACTCAATTTTTATATCTTCTGTTCCTATTTATTATTATGGTAATTTACTCTTAAATGTGTTTTCATTTCTTTTCTATTAATAATATTTGATTTCTTTATTACTTAGGAAAAACGAGATGAATTAGACAGTCTAATTCTAGCAATTACTACAAATGGTTCACATCCTAGTAATTGTGTTACTATTCAAAGGACGTTAGATGGCCGCTTACAAGCAAGTCTTGAATTTTTTATTTTTTATTTATTTAAAGTAGTTAATATTGAATAGATACTTAAATTTTTAATTTTAAAATCACATTTTATAACAATTGTGATTTATAAATATTTTATGGGTATTTTTGATTATTATTAATGATTTTTGTTGTTTTAAAAATTTAATATTAAGATATATACTATTAACTATGTTTTATAAATCCTCAGTTATACATAGTTTTTATAATATTATAGGTTGCTGGGCGCAAAGGTTTCCCACATGTTATATATGCAAAAATTTGGCGATGGCCAGATTTGCACAAGAATGAGCTCAAGCATTTAAAATACTGTCAGTATGCTTATGATTTAAAATGTGATTCTGTTTGTGTTAATCCGTATCATTATGAACGAGTTGTATTGCCGGGCATAGGTTAATATACTGCTTTACTTTTATTATATCATTTAAAAATTATACATTTATACATTATACATTTTATTTAATAAATATGTGTGTGTGTATGAGTCCTATAATTTTTTAATAAATAATTTAATGTTTTTAAATATATTTATAAAGTTATCATATTGTTTAGATGTAAGTAATTTAATACTTCAAAGTAGTATTTTTACAAATGATTCTGGCCAAATTATTGGTTTAAGAGATGAATATATTGCCAGTGGGGGAGGAATGTCATCTCCTTCACCGAGATCTAGTCAAGTTTGCAGTTCCAATATAGACATTGATGTACTATCTGATAACAGTCTGGCTGTAATTGCACAACATTTACCACCTATATACTACCAACCAAATTCAGTTTCTGATGTAGCTCAACAACTAAACACCTCTCAAGCAGCTGGTAAGAATTAACTATAAATATATTGTTATCATATTCATAAATTGGTATAGACATGAAAAACGCTTATTTTTTTTTTATTTTTATTTTTTAATTAAAAGTCATTTTATATTCAATTTATATCAATTACAATTATTGATTATTATAACAATTGTTTTTGAGAAAGCTGATTGTTACTCAGCATTATTATTTTAAATCTTAGAAATATTTTCATATCTATTATAAATTCTGAAATTCATATTAAAAAAATTTCAGGACAATCTTTATGAGATTGGAAATTTGTATGGGACTAGAAAAAAAAAAAATAGTCCGTTTATAAATGTGAAATACAAAAAAATATATATATATATTTCATTAATTTTATGAGGTCTTGGTATATTTTTCTCAAGAACTAATAATGTCGGTGATTTCAATTTCGTCTAAATTCCAACTTCAAACGGCTATAGAGGAAAAAGTAGATTTACGATTTTTTCAGGTCAATTGGACATATATGTCAATGAAATTATATTAAATTTTGAAGTCTTAAAATCAATAATCATAAATTTTATTACATAAAAAAAATAAACATTTATATAATATACATAAAAAAACAAAAAATTTCTGAAACTGTCAAAATGTTGTTTTTAACTTAAAATTGATCAAATCTTTTTAAAACTTTTGTGAAATGTTTTTAAATTCTCTAAAAAATGTTTAGTAGTTGATGAAAGTTTCAAGTTTCTAGCTGCATTAGTTTTGAAGTTTTGTTAAAAAGCAATTTTCAATTTTATAAAAATTCTGATAATTACATATTTTATCAATTTTTCGACAGATTTTCCACGTTTTTGGAAAAAGTTTTGAGAAATTGGAAAAATTTCTACTTTAAAGTACCATCTGAGTGTGATTCGGGATCTAGGTATATAGATACTGATCAAAGCTTTTGGACAAGTATTTCTATACCAAAAAGTGTTAACAGAAAAAAGAAAAATAAAAAAAAATTTGATATATTAAACATCATTGTAAAATCATAAGCTTTTTCGCTTTTACTCAGAATCTAAAAATTGTATTAGTATCCTCCATTTTTTAGTTCAAATTTGAATTATGTGAATTTTTTAAGCAACTTTGACCTTAAAAGTTTTGTTTAAAATCAAAAATTATTTTCTGTTTATAAAATTTGTATTTATTGTATTTTTCAATAGTCTACTTACAGTTTTACAAATTAAAATATGATTTTGTATAATTTTTTTTTAAAAAATCAAGTGTTTTTGTCATACGAACCAAGCAATTTATATCATTTTTACGGAATTTTTATCTCAAAGTTCTCATAAATGGTATAATTTTGGTGAATTCATTAAACTAATTTTAATATAGTTTTTACTTTTAACAAAATTTTGAATTTACTGAAAAATTATGCATATGTTAGTTAATTAAACTTAACAGATCATCGAATAAATTGTTTAGTTAGCTAAAGTTATTACCATTTTTTGCAATGTATATACTTCACACCATCACAATACTCCTCTTTGTGTCGCAGATAAGATTATTATTTTATTCTTTGTTTGGTGGATTAGAATAGATCACAGTCTTCAGAAATCCCCATAAAAGAAAATCCATAGGTATCTGGTGATCTTGGTCTGTTAATAATACCGTTATTAGTAAATTTGGATTAGTCAGTATAATAAATGTAGTTCAAAAGCCTTGGTTCTTAAACTTGTGTCAATAACCATGTAATAAACGTAAGCCTACTCTGAATCACCAGGTACTAAACTAAGTTCGATCAAAATGAAAGATATTTTTTTATTTTCAAAATCGAGTGCACTTTCCCGAGGATACATTAAGTTCTCTCGCCAAATATTGAGCAGAAGAATGAGAAATAACATTAACGTATGCTAATACCAGCATTTCTTCATCATCATTGGCTTCATGGGATCTTTGATTAAAGCAGCCATTATTATATCTCTTCTCATAAATTGTTCGTGTTCTCTCAAACACATTTCAGTTTGCACAAAAATATTGTGAAGTGTATTATATTAATTTGGTTTTTGTTCTGCATGCACCTCTGCTGCATTGCACTCACCATAAATTAATAGCATATATGTTTTATCACTGAAACTCCTCTCCATTATAAACAAAAATAAATGTGTCTCAAACAAATGATGAAACGATATTTAATAACAATTTACAAAACACTAGCTGTACCTGTGCACTTCATTGCCCAAAAAACTCTGTCTGTCAAAATCAGTTAAGATCGTATAAACAGAATAAGCTCTACAATTTTATTTATTTAGATCATCGTGTTGTCATGGTTAAATCTCGTCAAATTTAGTTAAACTGTTCGAAGATTACTCTGTACACACAACAAATAACTCTAGTTTACTGATGCATTTGAGTTTGACATGACTAGCATAAATGCAATCTGTGCTCATTAAATACTTGTAATCAATACAATTAAGAATAGGTAATCTATATGAAAAATCACCAACGATATATAATTATTTTAACATAATTTTAAAACATTTTATATTTTTAACATTATTTTAACACAATTTTCAATTATTGAATTGACAATTCTTATTCAATTTTTTTATTGTGTACCAAACAATGAGTATCCCACCGATAGAAATAAGCAATTTCCATTGCCTATTATAAGAATTAATTGATATTCAATTATAAAAAAAAAAAATATTGTAGTTTGAATAAATTAATATCACAGACATCCACAAAATGTGTCCATAATGTTTATCCATAGATGTATAATTTAACAATATAATTTGTTATATGTCTATGTGTTATCGGTTTAATTTGTACCCAGCGATATATATTTTTCATGGACTAAATGACATATATATATATATATATATATATATATATAAATCGTACACTTATACATATAAAATTTAATATTTCTAATAACTGTTTAATTAATTAGTTTTTTGAGTTTTTCTTATTAAGATGACTTATCTGCAGACCAAGTACTGTTTAAAAAAACAACTATGCAAATTGGTCCGGTAGAACTTAATATATATCTTAAGATATAACTGTCACAAAAAATCTCCTTACGTTTTAATAATATAGATACTTTAATTATAAACATGAGCAAATTTAGAAATGTACCTAATCATAATTATTGTTTGATAGATTAAGATGAAATAATCTAAGGCGTTCAGTGAAATTTGATAAAAATCAAGATAATTTTTGTAATAATGTAAAACCAAAATTATTTGTTATTTGTATCATGCCTAAAGTCTGAAATTAAATAATTTAATTCTTTATCAAAATCAAAATTTTATTTTAAAAGTAAATTAAAACGATAGTATATGTGATAATTAGTTTAATTAGTTAACCAAAATTAAACCATTTACGAGAAATTTGAGTTAAAAATTCGGTAAAAATAATGTAAATTGTACTTATAACAGAAAACATATAAAATTACATATCAATTTATAAAACTATGAGTAGTCTTAATATTTTGTCTATATTTTAGTGAATATTCAGACTAGGAAATCAAACAATTTAGTTTGGTGTGTTAATAATTACATTAGTAAATCATATTGAATATATTAATAGTCTGATACATCTGTAAGAAGATAACTAAATGTCCTACAAGTTTTATCTATTTCATGTTTGTACTTTAAATTAAAAAAGAGAAACTTTTGTTTGTGTGCCTGAATTGTGTAAATATGTAATACCACTATCCTCCAGGACTGTCAGTGTAGTAGTAGAGATGGTTTTTATTGTACATTGTTATCTTTTACTGGCCAGATTAAAAAAACTATTGTTATACATATAATATATGACTTAAAATAATAATGATTATGTAACAGCCCCTAGTGAAATAATGACGCCTCATGATTATCAAGGACCTTCTGCTACTGTGTCGTCTGGTACAACAATGGGTAATCGATCAATACAGAACACACTTAGTTACACATATTCAATGCAACCTCCTCATCCAAAATTTTGTAAGTATATATTTTATAGTATTAAGTTATTTTTAATTATTAATATGTCTTATAAAATTTCCTTAGGGGGAGTATCTGAAATGGGGTTGAGTGGTTTACTTTCATCACAACCAGCTCCTGAATATTGGTGTTCAATTGCCTATTTTGAATTGGATACTCAAGTTGGTGAAACATTTAAAGTGTCTTCTACTTACCCACATGTCATTGTTGATGGTTATGTTAACCCATTTGGCAGTAATCGATTTTGTTTGGGAGCTTTAAGTAATGTTCAAAGAACTGAACAAAGTGAAAAAGCTAGGTATGTATGCTATACTAACACGAATATAATCATTTTTATAAATTGGTAATACCTCAACACTATGTTTATATTTATTTTATTTATAAATATTGACTATAACAGATTGCATATTGGTAAAGGTATTCAACTTGACCTTACTGGAGAAGGTGATGTTTGGTTGAAATGCCGCAGTGCTCATTCGGTTTTTGTGCAATCATATTATTTAGACAAAGAAGCTGGTCGTGCACCTGGGGATGCTGTACATAAAATTTATCCCCATGCATACATTAAAGTATATATTATCAATAATATTGTATTTTTACCTTGGTTGAATGAAATTGAAATTTTCAGGTTTTTGATTTAAGATACTGTTATAGAGAAATACATCAACAAGCGGAAGCGGCTCAAATTGCAACTGCTGTCCAAGCAGCTGCTGTAGCAGGGTACTTAACAGGACCTAATAGTCTTGGAGGAATTGATCCAGCTATAAGTGTGTTTTGTATTACATGAAGAACATATATGTGACATATCATTTAAAATTATATTTTTATTTAAGGACTGAGTGCTGCAGCAGGTATTGGTGTTGATGACTTAAGAAGATTGTGCATTTTGCGATTAAGTTTTGTAAAAGGTTGGGGTCCTGACTATCGACGAAGTAACATTAAAGAGACTCCATGTTGGATTGAAGTATTTTATCTTAGCATTGATCATAATAATGCACAAATTATTAACATTTTTTTTTTTATTGTATCAATTTTTTAGGTTCATTTACATAGAGCGTTACAACTTTTGGATGAAGTTTTACATTCTATGCAAATTTATAGTCCATGAAGAGCCTAATTTAGTGTAGAAACCTGATATGTTCTGTTAAAATATTATAACAGAATGATGAATATGAATGAAACAGTCATTTTTCTGACGTATTTTTGATGATATCAGGATTGACATCAGTGTTTCAAAACATTAGGCTATATTGCAGCATTCAATGGCGTGAGAGCTGTCTTAATAACTTCAGGAAAAAGATACTTATTAGACTATGAATAATATTTGATAAAGAGTAAATATATTTAATTTGTTAAAATATAAGTTTATAAAAATAGTGTATTCAATTTTTTTTTTTTTTTTTAGAGACTTGTTGAATTCCTACTAATTGATTATTGATCAAGGATTTGATACTACACTTGTTCTTTCAAAATGAATTGCAGTCAAAAGAATAATATTTTTAGTAGTTATACCTGGTAATTTCATTCAGAATAATACGGATTAATACAAACAATCGAAAGCTTGATATGCTGGCAGTTTTAAGTTTTTGAGCTCTTTTTTGTGCAACAAGGCCAAATTCTTGCTTTTTAACATGTGGGAAACATTTTTGCCCAATAACCTGTAATATTATAAACTTGGCATAATTTATGATACCTACAATATTGTTAATAGTTTCTTTATTGTTTTTAAAATAATAAAAATCTTAAATATTTAATACAATTTTTGAATATCTATATCATTCAATTTTAGCGATATTTTGTTGTGAATTATCGATAATTTGATTTAGGAATTTCAACTGAAAAGTGCTATTCTCTTGGTTTTTTAAAAACTTTGGATAAAAAAAATAAATTAGCATCATTGATATCAATGATGGGTACTCTTAAGAATTAATTTTACCAATGGTATATATCAAAGCAGTTTTTGGTTTACACTTTTTCTTTTTAGAAACCGCAGCAAGAAACATGTTAAGAAATAAAAATATTTTTGTTTAAATGTACCATTTAAAGGGGAAAACACACTTGGTGATATTAAATAATACATATATTGTCATACTGAAAATATCAATATATAGGTAAATGGTTGGCAATATTTTATTGTTTTTTATATCAAAATATTTATATCCTTGAAAACCTCTAATAATTTAGAAAGATTATTTTTTTACATTAAAATTTATTTATAAAATAGTACTTAAACTTTGTATAGTATTCACATTTTCACTTAGAACATTTTTAAAATAATCTCATTACAATGGGTACTAATTAATAATTGGTTTTTAAATTCATGTTAGATACAATATTATATTTTTATGGTTCTAAATTAATTATTTTATTTTGTACTTTTGACTAAATATTATTTACAATGTTATTAATATATATATATATTTAAATATTCTTTGAGTACATGATACTATATCATATTTTTTAATTAAGATAAAACATTTTTGTGAATGCAACATATATTATTATTTTTTTAAAAAATTTGGTCAACTAGATGAAATGATAAAATCCATGAACAGCATAACAAAAACATTAATTTTTTTTTTTTTGCCAACCTAACATTATACTCTCATAGGTATCCTGAAAAAAAATGTTTAGGATTAAAAACGACATAATGTTATGAATTTGTGTTATTATATTGAAAGTTCATAATATACAATGTGTTCAGTTGAAAATTGACTGGTCAATTGTAAGAGTTGAATATACAACTCGAGGCGTTTTGCACAATTCATTTGAATTTTAGGTAGTTTTTCCCAAATTTTTGGAAATCTATTGATATAACTTCAAAATTATCATCTGGAGACAAATTCTGAAGTTGCTGGTGAATACTTTTAGATATGTTTTTTAAACAAAAATTATTATTCGTAGAAAAATAAAATAAACAAATTTATTGTAAAAATCCTAGCTACTTAGTTCTATAACATATTTGATGTAAGTGCATAGAATAATGTTTTAATTTTAATAAATTCAATTTTGTTACTATTTAGAGTACTAGGTACAACTAACTTTTGTTTATTGAATTTTAGATAATTAAAATTAATATTTTTCTACATTATAGGACACTCATTATTTGAAAGGTATCTATATAATAATTGCAAACATTATATTTTTTTAATAACAGATTATCAATCGAATTTCAGAGGATCAAATAAATTTACTATGTACTCTAATAATTATGACTGGCCATCGAGGATTATTAAATATAAAAAAGTCTAATATACTTTGCATCTCGAGTATTCTTCACTCCTCGGGTGGGATATTCTTGGTAGATGTATAGAATTTTAAAGAAACGATCAATCATTTCTTTAATAAAACTATTCTGAATGGAGCATCATATATTACACAATTATAATTGTCGATTAGATATGTTTAACAAATAATAACTATTTAATAGTGTTGTGCAATGTGCATGTATTGTTTTTTTTTTTGAGTTCAGTCCAGCTGTTATCTTGTATAGTTGAATATTGTGTTTTTGTCAGGTAATTAATGTCCTTATAAAAATAGTAAAAGCAATAATATTATTTTCATAACATCAAATCATCAACTGTCCATTAATTGGTATTTGGGCATTATTATGGGATACAATTTCAGTTTGATAATCCTTAATTGTAATTATACATATCAGTCAAAATTAGGTTTGACAAAAAAAAAAATATATTGTTTAAACTAAATAATAACGAATGAAGTGTTATGAACTTCTGTGGATGACAGATTGGTGGGGCGATAAATTTGGCAAGGTAAAGGAACAAGTACTAGGAATTATTTGGGTTTATTATAGTACTTTTTTTTTTTCAGTAATATAGTATTATAATGGAATAACCAAGACTAAAATTTTTCTCAAACGAGTAATCCGCTAACACTATTATTTCATAATAGATTAAAGCATGTTCATTTTACTATTCGTATAAAAAGTAAATGATTTTGTATAATATTATATTATGTAATAATAAGAAAAAAAAATTTGCCAATAATTGAATTACCTATCATTATTTAAATTTTAAACATTTGTAAATAATTGTTCATAGACCTTACATTTATGTAAATTTTACCCCGTGTACAAATTAAATTTTTGACCCGTATAAAAACCAATCGTTTTATAGGTTTTGGTAAAAAAAATGATCAATATTTTTCGTAAAAATTACCAGTTTTATGCTAATATTAACTTAAAACATCTATATAAAAAAAATTTGAATTATTACAATCCTCAATAGTATATTATAGTATTTTCAATACTAGGTATTTTTGTATACATATGGTGGGTATGTTAGTGTTAAATTTTCAGGTCTTAATGTCTATATATTAAAATTTTATAAAATAATAACTTTCAAAATACAACAAATTTTCCAATGTTTTCAAAGTTTTAGACTTGCCTCAAAATTTGTCAAATGTTTTCGAAACTTATGAAGTATGTGCGTGAATATTTTTAGTAGCTGGTAAAAGTTTTAAATTTTTATAACTTTTAGTTTTAGAGTTATAACAAAATAACTAAAATTGTTTTCATAATAATATTTATTTCCGTATTCTCAGTAAGTTTTTCAGTTTTTTTTTTTCTGCTAAACATTCTAAAATGTTGAATGAATAATCCGTAAAATATTTTCTTACACTACTTCGTATTTTTATGTAGGATTCTGTTTGAACTTCATTAATTATATTTAACCAATACGTTATTGGAGGAGAATCTTTATAAAAACATTGATTAAAATACGAATGAAAAGATTCGCACGTATTCGTTGTTCTGGTTAAATCAGAAGATCCTGATGCCCAAATAGTAGGAGGAAAAATGCTTTCTTCACTAATATAAGTGTCCGTCAAATAGTCGCAGTATAAATTAAATTAAATTTATTATCATCAGGACGTATTGATATTAAATCTTCAACGAAACAATCTTCTACATCTCCTGGATTCAAAAATAATAGTCCAAAAGTATATTTTATCCAATTTCCAAAAAATCATCTTTATATTCATTAACCAATCCTAAGCTTTGGACTTGACGGAACCAAGATTGGGTTAGATGAAATCTACACCCATTAATTTTTGAGTCTGGCCATATTTCTACGATAGCTTTATGTATAGATATCTCAAAATCGACTGTCACAAATTTTGGAGAAAATAATAAATTACATTTATTAACAATGCAGCGGAGCGAAAATGTGTACGTTTCAATTGACTTATCTGGTAGTAAACAAAAAATTAAAGGAATACATATAATGGCCATTTTTAAATCCCTGGATTGTGAACATTTGTAAGAAAAATCGTGGACAGTATTTAAAAGTTCCATCCATATAAATGGTATCAACTTCATTTATAAACGTTAAATTCGTTTGACAAGAAAATATAATTATACGTCTTTCTG
>JAIPRM010002217.1:18428-31833 GCA_025469315.1 Stegophylla sp. TES_Ste_2020 | reverse complement strand
TATTAACTTCCTTCGTTCAGAATCGTTTTACTGAAGAAATGATTTATCGTTTCTTTAAAGTTTAATACGCCCGTCAAGAGAATACCACCCGTCGTGCGAAGTACACCCATCGTGCGAAGTATGTCCGCCTTTTTTTTAGTTACGCTATTTAAAAAAAATTAAGTGGGTGTGGGAAGATAGGTAACTCCCCATTGAAATTATTTTCAAAAAGTCGCAAGAAAAATTAGGTAAACATCTTGGGTCGCCAACATACAAAGGTTAAGAACCGCTGGTTTAGAATCTAAAAATTCTGTTTTGAAGTTTATTCTGCTTTGAGTTTATTCTGTCGTACGGGATGATGATTTAGGTTTTCTCGGGCAACGAAATTCTCAGATACAGCTATAGAGAAGCTACTCGTATATACATTATACGCGTACACGGCGCATCCTCATGATCGCTGCGTAATATAATATGTATATAGAAATTATGCATATACGTGCACGTGTTTGTTGTAATAACTTTAATGTACTACCGAAATAAAGAATATGAATGAACGCACATTTTGAGTGTTGAACCGCGTGAGCGATAAACCGGTCCGACCACCTTGAATCCCCGTCCGAACGTTTTATTTCTACATATTATTATAATATATATATAAAGGATAATAATACTAAAATAATGCATAATATGAACACTTCTAAGCCGTCTCCGCCGCGGGGGGAGATTACGTCGTTTGCTCGATATCAAATGGCATCTCGCGTTCAATGAAACTCATAAACACATATCCATTTTTATAATTTATAAATACTGCAACAGTTTTGTTCTCGAGACACCGGATTAAGGGGGCGGCAGAGACAGAATTGAGAGCCAACAACTGCGTCTGGACGTAAGTGTTCAATAGCGACAAATATTTATGAAACTAAATTATTTTCAACAGATTTTTACATATTCTTAAATAAACACAAATATTGCAATAAAATAATATAAACGCCTAATACTTAATTGTAAAACATAAAATAAAGGTAAATTTTGATTATAAAGAAGCGAATTGAATAAGGAATATTGTAAAAAATCATGAAAATTAGAAATACTCTTTTTTTTCATCCCGCCTGTTTTTCATTATCATCATTTATCATTATTTTTCCAAATTTACCGTATTATCATCATTATACTGGATTCGAGGTATTATAAACATTGGACAATTATTAATATTTGCCATTAATTAATGTATAGTCATTGTAATTAGCGTAGATTAGTAATTATAGTTAATGCTATTCGAATTTTTTTTTTTGTTTTTCGCATGCAGTGCGGAAGTGGTGTACGTCTAAATTTTAGACCTGTACTTTTCATACCCGTAATTGAGTATAGGAATAGGTTTAAAATTGTATTGCTGTAATTAGATAATATTTATAAGATAAGTAATTATTATTATCACTACGTTCATAGGCGTGCACTGATTTTTAATTCAGAGGTTAGGTTACATTAATAAATAGCGACCCAAAAAAGGCAAATTTGTGTTTAATTGTTTCCGAGTTTTTTTGTCAAATTTTGGGTAGTTTTTCAAAAAAAATTAAAAATTTAAAAATTAAAAAATTTAAAAAAATTTTCCTTTAAAATAATAACTAGAGGCAAATCTAGTTTTAAAAAGTTGTTGATCGAGATTTTTGGATCTGTAGATTCATACAAAAAAGTGTATACAGAAAAAAAAAATAAACATCATTGTAAAAACACTAGCTTTTTCACTTCGTTCAAAACATAAAAATAAAACGCCCCAAGAAAGACAATCGATTTACCTGTTGACTTCTGACCGCGGTTGTATAGGTTTATTTCACCTATAGACTATAGGTATAAAATATAATACAGCCGTCGCGCACGTACAATTAAATATGACATGTTAATATTATTGTTTTATAAAGAATCCGCGGGAGTCCGACAGAATATTATATAATAATACGCGTTGTTTTCCGTCTTAGACATTTTGAACAGACACTGAACAGATAATATGTTAATATACACACTGGCGTACACTAATAGTGTCACCGGGGGACGGGGTGGGGGGTACACGAGTATATCTGCAGTATATTTATGTATACAAGTATAATGTATTGTACCACGTCCGGGTACTGCCACTGCTGTGTGTACGCTGTAAGGCAATTCGTTTCCGTTTTTATGGACACCACTTTAATTTAGTATCGTATTTATTGTATAATTAATGTATATTCACTGTATACGTCGTGTTCCCGGAGCAATCAAATCGCCACAGCCGTTCGTGATCTTTAATGTCTCTAAGAGAGACGCGTAGAAAAATAGCTGTACGGTGTATACACGTATACATACGACGCGGGACGTCTCGGTTTTTATGTCCATTTATTTACGTTTTTTCGTCAAAATTCTAGTCTGGACGTTTACCTGCCATTGCGTATAGCCGTGTCGCATATACTGTATACATTATTATACGTATGTGTACAGTACACGTTAACTAAATAAAACACGAGACGCTGTTACAGCGCACAATATTATAATAATAATAATTGTATAATATTAGATTTTTACGATACGCATGCAGTAAATGGATTATTTTAGACTATATGGCGTGGTGACTCACACGCGCACTGCAATGCGCATACGATTATAATAATGTACAATATTATAATATAGAGTCGAGTTAAATTATTGCCAGACCACGTGCGCCTAGTCGATAAAATTATATATTTATCTATTTACCGAGTCCGTGTGACCTGTTGATATTTTGTCTTTTATTTTTTTTTTTCGTGCTAAGTCTATGTTCACATTTTGACGTAAAGAAATCGAATATTTATGTTTTTTTATGAAATTCGTATATCTAATATAAACGCATTGGACGTCCGGTTCTGTACCCGTTACACGCGTGCGTTACGAAGCTGCTGTATTAGCATTTAATATACGTCTGCAAGGGTTGTGGTTTACAGCAGGGGTCTTCGACCTTTTTTTACGGAGGGCCAAATTTAAGATACGCTTTGGCATCGCAGGCCAACATTTTTTGAGGAATAGATAGGTTATGAAATCGAAGAATTGATGAAATTTTAATAGAAAAATGTATGTTTATTTTTTATACATTTTTAATTTTATTTACATAATTTTTAGATTCTGAGCGAAGCGAAGAGGTTACTGATTTTACAGTCGATGTTTTTACTCTCTCTTTCTGGAAACACTTTTTCATATAGAAATACTTGTTCAAAAGTTTCGATCAGTAACTTTATAGATCCGAAATCACATTTAGACATTACTTAAAACAGGTAATTTTTCAAATTTCTCTATATTTTTTCCAAAAACGAAGAAAATCTATTGAAAAATTAACAAAAAATTGTAAAATTAGCTAATACCCGAATATTCATAAAATTGAAAACTGCTTTAACTTCAAAAATAATGTGGTTGTATTTTGTTGTTGTGGTAATATTTTTTCGCCATCTAATGTATTTTCGAGGCTGAATACGATGGTTTAAACAAAATTGATTAGCTTGGTGGGCCAGTACAAAAACCTTGGCGGGCCGTAGGTTGGAGCTGTGGCGCACAATAAAATTTTCACAGGAGTGTTGAAAATATAAATTCATAGGAAATCACCCATTTCACCTATAAAATTTGAGTATGAACATGATAATAATTTTGTTTTTATTATATAATTTTTTGAAGATGCTATAAATAATAAACAATAGATATGAAAATAAGTTCCAAGTCCAACTAGAACCACCCACCGATTTTCATGGGGGTGTCAATCGACACCCCTGAACCCCTTGATGTGTGCCACTGGATTAGAGACCTCTGGTTTACAGTTTTTAATTCGATATTTCACCACCGAAAAATGCATAATATGATATGTTTATATGGTAAAGTAATATAACAATGTGGTTTAAACGCTCGCGTTTTTGTTATTTATTCGCACTTATATTAATAATACATATTATATTAATTTATCGATTTAAAAATGTTTACTGATATTGTAGTATGACGTGTGTTGGGTAATTAAACTTGCAATAATAATAATTGGCACGTTGTTACAGTCGATCGCCGTGATAAATCGAATTATCGTACATAATTGTTGTTATATTCACGCTTAGGAGTGCAATTAAAATCGGATATTTTTTTTTTCCACTCGTAAAAACATAAAACTTTTCACTACAGCCACCGGATAGCTATTGCCTTACCTATACCAGCATATATATCATGTAGTTTGTGTGTGTGTGTGTGTGTGTGTGTATATATATATAGTTAATCACACATAATATTATAATGCTTATTTACTGTGTATGTGTGAGTCTGTGGATTTATCGACTAACGCGAAATCGTAAATAACCGCGAGGCTATACATATAACACACACACATACAAACAAACACACACACACATCATTTACGCGTGAGATATATTGCGCGGTAGTATATACGAATAGTTTAACCACCCGCCGATGGTATATTATAATACTGGTATAATGAAATAAAAAACGCTTGTACAGTGTGTATCATATTGTACGTATATATAAATATATGTATGAAAATAAAGAAAGAAGAAGCTATCCGTGTTACAATATTATTATAATAAACTCGAGCCAAGTGCCTGTGTGTTTTATGTGCCGATACGCAATATGTCTATATTTATATTATATTGTATATACATATAATATTATATCAGTATTGTATCATAATAGAAGGAATATTATTATAATATTATGGTGGTAGTAGTAACCACTCGATAAACCGATAACTATTCGTTTATACGAGTAAAAACCGTGACATCACAATTTGTACTCGAAAACCCCGGGGGATCGTGTGTATAAGAGATATACCCATATGATGAAATGTTCGGTAATCGAATATTTAACGCTGCGCCCGAAAGCCTTCGTATTTCATCGAGTATCCCCTCCACGCACCATTTTTCTTGACTTTCTTGAAAAGAATCGGGGGAACTATGGGATTTTCCACATCTAAGCACAGTAATCTTTTTTTCCTGTAAGATCGATTTATCTAATTAGACATTTCACCACAAAAAAAAACTCCTCTCGACAATAATAAGTACATGAAATCGAAATATTTGTAAGCCTAAACTTTACCTCGCCGAGCTAATGACAGGATTGACAGCGACGCGTATGTCTTGTAATTTACTGTTTAGTATATATTTAGTATATTAATGATACGTTTGTTTAATGTAATACATGATAATAACGACGAAAAAAGAAAGTTATATAATTTTTCAAGAACGCCCGGAGGGGGAGGTGCCAAGTAGTGCAAATGTACCACCTGACAATTTTCCAAAAATTATTAATAACAGAAAGTATTGAAATATTTACCAATTATTATTAAACAATTATACAAAACTAGCGTTCAGTGGTTGGTGAAAATGGGGAATCTTGAATATTAGATGTTTAGTTTAGGTTCATTTGGTTTTTGTCGTACATAATGAAGGAATAACTCTACTGGAATATAAACAGCAGTCTACTATGCATAATATTGAAATAAAGAAAATTGACAAAATATGTTTTAAATATAATTTTAATATCATTTATGTATCCATTTAATTATCATTTAACCTATTAAAATACATAAAGAAAATTTTAATAGTATGAGTGTGTTATTGTATAACTAGTTTATATAATAAAAAAAAATAAAATTTATGAAATAGGTTTAATGTAGGAGGTTCGGGGCTTTGCTTCCTCCCCACGGCTAATATTTAGATAAATTATTTTTGCACCTACTGAAATAATTCTCTACGGGCGGGCGTCCCTGGAATTTTTTTGCCATTTCGTTCCTCGTAATATTTCAAACTAAGTTATCGATTTCATAAAGCCAATAATTAGCTGTAACCCAAAAATTAAGAAAGTGATTATAATATAAAAATTAAAAGTAGCTCTGTGTTGTGCAGATTATCTCTCTTAAACTACACCTAAATAGAATAGGTTGGCAACATTTTCGTTAGAAAGAGCTATTTTTCTACAAAATTACAAACCAAGATGTGTTCAATGAGCCTCATTTATATGAACGACCAAATTTTTATTTTTAGTCGCAATATTCTCTATACATTGCATACAGTATATCGTTAATTAAATCATTATCATTATTGTGGTAGGTACCGTTATTACCCACGTACTCTAAAGATATTGTAATTAAAATTATATAAAGAAAAAATCCTTAACATCCACAGATTGCCGAGCCCTGCCTTATAGCATTAAAATATTATGTTATTTAGCATATTTATTACATTAAATTAAGTAACATTTTAACGATTTCGTTTACCACATTGTTACGTTTTTTTTGTTTTAGACTGAAGTACTGCAATGCCGAGGGTGTTCAGATCCGATTACGGATAGATTTTTATTGAAAGTTTCGGACAAAATTTGGCACGTGTCTTGTTTAAGGTGTTGCGTGTGCAATTTGGTTTTGGAAGACGAACCGTCGTGTTTTATCAAAGACGATTCGATCTACTGCCGCCAGGACTATGCCAGGTAATAATATTTTGAAATATAATATGGTAAAATACACGCTGTTATATTGAATCGAACAGACACAATAAAAATAATAATTTATTTATAAATTATTATAATATTTATCGGAGTCGGGCAACTATAACGTCGTGTATAATAAATCACAAATCTAATAAATACTAGTGAAAATGAGTGGGTAGTTAAAATTTGACTCTTTAAAGTACCGAGGATGCATAATAATACAGTTATATTATATCGTATTAGAAAGGTTTTCAATAGCATAAAAGAAATTAATTTCAAACATAGCGGGTACTTACCTAATGGCATAATTTTAAAATCAATAACGAAATATTGTCACCTACTGTTTTCAAAATTAACGCGGGAATGTCATATTCATTTTTTTTTTTTTTTCATCCATTAGTAATGTGCAGGTTTATAATTTAACATTTAAACGTCATATGTGTGTATAACTGTACTCACACATGGTAAATACACATTTTACTGCAAATGAGCAAAACTATATTATTATTATTATCACTTCGCGCTCATTTACTGTTCATGCTGAACAAAGATACGCCTCCATTTTGTAACCAAATGCATAATTTCCCTAATGCAATGTAAACCTGACCATAATTCATTAATGAGCACAATTAGAGGTCTGAAACCGATGAACAATTCAAACAATAATAGTACAAAAAAAAAAAAACACTTCTGCAATTATTTATTTATTGAAATTAACACCGGTGTAGCCAAACAATTGGTCACACCACGAATATTACGCCTTATTGTCACTCAAAAATTTGACAAAAAAAAATAAAAATTGTATAAAAATAAAGAATAAAAATACGTTTATTGGTGTTTTGATGTACCTATTGTAAAACGATTCCAAGCGAAGAGAAGAGACGCGAGAGAGAGAAGGAAAACCGTGTTTATCATTAACGCCTCTTTTACAGGCAATTATTATTAGCTAAAGTGTGAAGGTGTCCTCTTGTATAATATAATACTCCGTTGACATTATTGTTTATTTAAAAATTTATGACCTCCCTGTAGAAGTGGCCGAATTTTTAACACGACTCGGGTAAATGTATACCTGTAGCTATACCGTATAAACACACACACACACACATATATATATATATACATATAAACATGCATACGTTCATATTACACACTCGGTTGGTTTTTTTTTTTTTCCGCCGAGAGTGATTTATAGGACCCCGAAGAAGCAACAGAAGCGGCCGGTCACATAAATCATAAAATTAGACGTGTTTTAAGATGCCCGTTGAAGACACCGTGTACAATACTTCGCACCTGTTAATGTGACACTGTGACTTCTGTAGGCCAAGACGATTTTTTGACATTCCACCGCCACCCCCCCCCCCACACGACCGGCAGCCTGTCGCGGTTATAGTATAGTATATACACAACCAAAACTAATCGTAAGGGCTACATAATATTACAGTGGTGTCGCCTATTTGTCTCTAGATTTTGAATAGAGTTTTATTTTATTATTATTTTTTTTTTTCGTGAGGAAAAAGTCAAGAAGAGAGGACAGATGATGATGAGGAGGGCTATATGGTAGTAAAAAGAAATAATAAAAAATTACTGAAATAAAAACACGACCGACTAACTGAAAATCCGAGTGAAAAGCATAAATACCCACGTTTTCAGTCTGCACTAAACTCGTATTACAGATTTTATAAAAATTATTTTAATTTTTTGTTTGTTTAATTACCTCCTACCGTCCGGTATTTATAAAGCAACAGTTTTGTGCACCTAATTCACTTGTAAAATATATCAATTTATTCATTTTTTTCTGTTTTCTACCGTTTCCATACTTACAATTATTTTCAATGGGATAATATGTTACGTCGAACAAATTTGCTATTTACGACATTTTACCATCGTACAACCTACGTACACGAAAGCCGAGACTGCCAATGTTGTCGCTGTTGGAGTCTACCCACATTAGGTTTTTTAAAAATAATATTTAAAAAAAAAAAAAAAAAACGGAACAAAAACATAAAAAAGCAAGAACTCGAAATCTTGCTCGTCATTACGTATAAAACTACACAGAGCCCAATTAAACGGCACGCACCGTCCAATAAATCTGCCAGTCGATATGGTACGACAACGGAATTAATTTCTACCTACGCCAGTGGTGGTCTTCGGTAGTAGGTTTTTTCTTTTTTCTTTTATTATCACTATCGCTGCACAGTTGTGTAAGTATTTAAACGGAAAAATCACATAAAAATGTTAATCCATTATGTGTTACTGTATCAAACATTTAGTTTACATAAAATTAGGTTAGTATGCTATACATTATATAGTTTTTTAATTTTTAAATTCTATGCACCGAAATATACAACAAATTATATCTATATTGTACACAAAAAATAACCTTCATTAATTCTACTAGAAATCTTCAAGCCGCATAGTTTAAAATGTAAAGCGTCAAATTATAAAGAATTATATTGTATAAACTCTGTGCGTGGCCAATGATTTCGAGAACAAGATTAAACACATTATATTGTGACTATATCATCCTCACGCGTGGGCAAAAATGAGTTGTAATGGCCGTAGAAAACGAACAAGAACATAATATATTCTAAATTTTATTCATCATTTTATACACCTCACTTGGACGTTTATTCGTTCTTGGAAATATTAAATAAAAATTTAAATAGGCACAAAAATTTTAACTGTAACTTCTAATACACACAAAAAAAAAAAAAAAAAAAAATAAGAGAAGTTAACTAAAACAATTTATGTTAGTTGATGACAAAGTAATAATAAATTATCAAACTGGACTTGATTAAATTTTGTGAATGACATCCAGTGATCAACCAAAAACATAATTATTGTTAAATGCAACGAGTCATTTTGACATTTTTTAATCAACTGTGACCCAATAATTTTACAATATTGAAAAAAAAAGTTCAAAAACCGAATTTCGAAATTACCAATGACGACCAATGTATGGTAAAATAATTATTTTTAGTATTTATTGAAAACAAATACGTCGTACCTTTTTTGTGGTCGCCCTCAGAACATTTTCCGGGTATCATATTATGTAACAATCTTAGGAGAAGACTTCATTTTGATTGCAGTTGTTATATACATTAAATGTAGGTACACATTCATATTTTGTTTAATGTATTTTTATTTGAAATTTTGATAATTGTTTCATATTAAACAATATACCGTATATAATATATACATAAATTATGGAAAAAAAAATATATATAGTATATATTTGATAAGCTATTATTATTATTACATTACATCGTTAAACGAGAACAGATGTGAACCACGGGAGATTAGATATTTGGATCAGCGTTTCTCAACTAATTTAAGTCTCGGTTTTGATTTTGTGTCGTCAGTAATACACTCGACTATACTATACCTGTAAATAATAAAATATATAATGTATATATTGTTCTCTAAATTATATACTTGGTAAATTTAAGTATCTATGATACCATGTGTAACGTATTCATAGGCGCAAATAGGATGAAAAATTTGGGAGGGGGGCTAATATTTTTTTTATTCATTTTGATAAGTATAGACGTATAAAATATTCTCTGACGTATATAATAGGTATGACGTATGTATTTTACCTACGCTTATTTATCGTACATCTATATAATGAAAATGTATTTAAGGATCAAGGATTATATAAAAAAAAAAAAAAAACACATTGAAATACAATGTTTGTATTTCAACATAGATTAATAAAACATAGGAAAATATTGTGTTTATTAGTAATTTTACAAAATAATTGATTCATATAGTATTATACAAAATATCACTCAATATGATAAAGTAATATTCATTGTTACACCATAAATATTTTTATATATACCTATTTAAATATCATACATTTTTTTTTTTTGGGGGCTAAAAATACTTTTGGGGGTGCTAAGCCCCCCTAGATTTTTACGGAAAGGAATAATTTCGGTCTGTTTCGTTCGGCTGCTATGGAGTACAACGCAAGTCGCAACTTTCACGGCGAAAAGCCACATTTCTTAAGGATAATAATCAATCGCGGATAAAAAATCGGTTTCGATAATTCTCCAGTGTTGATGACCTCAAACAAGTAACGTGTTTCGGGTCAAACCTCCGCGTGTTTCGATCAATACGAATTATTACATTAATAATAATAATGATAGTGGAAAAAAAAAAAAAATTGATCGTAATATTGGTCGATGGCCGCAAGGTCGAGTGGTTCACACTTGTATAGAACGTAGAAAACACATAACGCGGTGTGTCCCTGGAGAGGAGAGGAGATGACAAATGATTCCTCAAACGTCCGATCGTACAATAAAGAAAAAAATAAAAATAAAAAAACAAAATAAAAATATACCGAGAACATGCCTACTCATCCGGAGTGTTTATATTATTTGTACAAAGGTTACACACACGAGGTATACATTTATATTATATATATATATATATATCTAATTCGTATACGCGTACGTGTGAGAGAAATCAAAACCCACTAGTTATATGGAAGGGTTATAGCGTAATGTGTCGGTAGTTGGTGATATACACTGCGACTAAGATTGATTTATCCGGACCGTTTTTTTACTGTCATTACCAAACGCGTCAACATTTCTTTTTATTATTATTATTGTTAAAAACGTTTTCTATTTTATTATTAACCCTATCAATTCTCAATAGGTACGTGTAACAGTTGAATCCGCTCCGAATCGATGACGTTCTCGCGCGCGTTATCGTACCCCGTTTTAGTTAAATAAACAATAGAATATCTATTCAGATGATCACGCGTAATAGTATTAAATATACACTCTCAACGTTTATTATATTTTATTCTACTAAAACCTGTATTATACCGAGTGAATCACTTTTATTTCTGTACAATACTAAAGTAGATATGGTTTTTAGTACTTTTAAATTAACGTCTTTTTTTTACCAATACTCGTTTTTTTTTTTTTTTTTTTTTTTTTTGTAATAATAACAAACTTTATAATTTCTGAAGTCATTCTTTTTTTCATATATAAATGTGATGTCAGAATAAATATACCTATTAAAAATTAATAATATTAATTAAATTTTTATCAAATCAACTAACAATGAATGTGTAGGTGGTTATTTTTATAAATTATAATATATATTGTTTTATTTCTGCATTAGTTTGGTTTTATCTGAAATTGAGTTAAGCCTAATATTTATGTAATATTTCTCTATTATATAAAATACTTGTAAAAATTAAGAGGAAGCATTTGTCGTCGCACGTTTTAAAACGCTACAAGGCAGGTCACTTTTTTGTAAACGCTGTACAAAAATGAGCGTATTCCAGACATTAAACGTTATTATCATTATTTTTCTGGTATGTTATTGTTCTTGTTTTTTTTTTTTTTTAACGTCTTTTACCGTTTTTTGTTGAAATATTCCTAGTAAACTCGTACTAAAAAAATAATGTACTAAACGAACAATCGCATTCGTTGATTTCTTTTTTTCAAATAATATATAAAATCTATCAATGTACAAATTTAATTGTTAAGTTTAGTGGAACAACTACCGTACCGTATTCGAACTTGATTCGTACACACGCTGTATATACGAGCAGCCCTGAGCGAGCAGCAAAATTTGAATACATTCGTTCCGGGCAAAAAACGTCCGAGTCGACGGACGGTCGACGTGTGACAAATCATTATGTTAAGTTTGGTTGTTTTTTTTTTTTTTTAATTTTTCATAAGTCCGGAGCACGCGCATTCTATAGACTCGACCTTCTTACACGGTTTTATTTCTTATTACAATATTCCTTAAAAATAATAATAATAATAATAATAGTAATCGTATGTATGACGGTGTGCGTGATTTTTTACAAAATGTACATTACCATGCGCTGACCGGCGAACACAAAACAAAAATATTCTCATTTATTCCGCCGGTCCCCGTTACTAATGGGCCTAAAACTATAATCTGTCCACGGAAAAAAAACACACACAAGTTCTTTATACATATATAATATATATATATAAGTATTTTTGTTTCTTGAATAATGCATATACGCATGTCTTTTGACAAACGTTTACTATGCCGCTTGCAGGCTCATAGGCTCTAGTAAATACTCCGGATATATTAAATGTATATAAATATGCCGCGGTTTGCGTGTGATATGCGCTGTAAGAAAAATGTTGAAACTAGTGATAGGACTAATCGAGAGAAAATAATCAAGTAACTCGATTGTTTGAACAAATCGATTAATGCGATTATTAAGAAATTAATCGAAATTAATTTCGGGATCAATGGTTTTCGAGTGAATTAAGTGGTTTTACAAAACAATTAATATCTACCGAAGTGGTATTTTTTTTAGGTTTTATATAATACTTGTGTTGTAGGAAAAATAACAAACAGTAAATGTATTGTATATTATATATTATATTATAATGTCGATTTTAATGACAGTGTATAAGAAAATCGGTGTAAAAAAATGGATATTAGTATGATATGAATACTTTCTGTGACAAGGTGTAAAATGTAAACATTGCCAGTTTGGCATATGGCGGCCGTGCATCAATGATAAGGTCGAGTCGGCTATCTAGTTGTTTTACATATCTGTGCTGTTGATTTAGTATATTATTATCATTAATTACCGTTTTCTCACTAGTCACTATTTATTTTCGAGTAGTCCAGTATTATGAAATGGAAATAATTTTCTATTTTTACTCACACTCCATTAATATATCACTAAGGCTGTTTTGGCGAGCTGATTTTTGACGAGTCAATTGATTATTGTAAATTATTTAAATGCGTTTAAAATACTTTTTTTTAAAATTTTTTAAGTTATTAAAAAAATTAATACCGAGTGCATTTTGTTCCATTTTTATAATTATTTTTATTTTTAGCAGTTTATTTGTTACAGCAGCATTTGTTATTATTTATTGTTTTACATTTTTTTCATATTATAAGGTATATACATTTACGAAAAGGATTTTTGTATAAAATG
>JAIPRM010002217.1:5593-18328 GCA_025469315.1 Stegophylla sp. TES_Ste_2020 | reverse complement strand
AAATTCAAAAAATGACCTCTCTAAAGTACAATCTAGAGGCAAATCCGGTTTCAAAAAGTTATTGATCGAAACTTTTGGACAAGTATTTCTATACGAAAAGTTGTACACAGAAAAAAAAAATAAAAATGTCTAAAATTTTTTTTTCACATTTTCAAAATTTTCTTGCTCCAAAATCTTTCTTATGTTATTTTCTTTCTATGTTTAAATTTTCATAAAATTCGGATCAAAAAGTGATAGTTTCCGAGTCGTTTTTGTCAAATTTTGAGTAGTTTTTTTTCAAAAAAAAAAAAAAAATTGAAGAATTGAGAAATTCAAAAAATGACCTCTCTAAAGTATAATTTAGAGGCGAATCCGGTTTCAAAAAGTTATTGATCGAAACTTTTGGACAAGTATTTCTTTACGTTAATTTGTACACAGAAAAAAAAGAATATCATTGTAAAAACAAAAAATTATAATATCAACACACAATTTACAGGCGTATATGCGAGTTTACGTTTTCGTTTTCGTAAACAGAGTTGCGCGTTCGTCTTTTCTCTGTATTTTTCATAAGTTAGTCGACATAGTGACGGGTATATATACAATTTATATACAAACACGCGAGTAGGGTAGCAGCTTGAGAGAGACCAGCAAAGTCGAGGGGGTAGCCTTTGCGCCGGAGCTGATTGGACGACCAATTGGATTAACCGCCTTTGCACGCCCGCACACGCGCTCAACCGGATGAAACTTTCCCGCTGCAGTACACGCGCACGATTCTGTATTCTATATAGGACTGTTTTTTCCACTCCACTCGTACTGGGCCTTTTTTCTTCTTCTTTTTTTTTTTTTTTCAATTGTATAAGGTTTGTTTCCTTCCGTTATTTACATAACACGAGAACAATATAATATATTTCTCCGACGACATAAAAGCGGAGAAAAACTTTTTTTCAAAAAAAACTTTACTCAAAAAATCGCTTTTGTTGTCTAGACGTTTTTTCGACGACTCTTTTATTCTCGTTTATTATTATTATCGACACTGATTACTACTCCATAGTAAACACATTTTATTATTTTGTTTTTCACTGACGAATAGGACATACGTCCCGGTTTTGCCGGGACACTACCTATTTTCAACGTACTGTCCCGGTGTCCCGAGAAAGTGTTTTAGAACAATGAATTGTCCCGAGTTCAAAATTTTACTTGCTGGAATACCGATTTTCAATGTTCAATTATGTCCAGGAAAATATAGTTGTCAAACATTTTTCATTCACGGTTGTAAAAACGCTAGAAGCTTCTCTTATTACAAAAACATGAAGAATTCTACGACCAGAATATCGGAAAACAATACTTTAAAATATATACTTTATTGAAGCAAATTTATGGACTAGCCAAATGTTTAACAAAATTTACAGGAGAAACTCAAGTTTCTAAAGTTCCGAAAATTTGTTTTAATTTTTTTAACCTATTTTTGTTTGACCTATGCCGTAAAATTTGATAGAAAACATATATAAACCATAATTTAAAATGTATTATTTACATCATGATTCATGAATAATACAATTTTATTGTATACTTACCTAATTTTGAATTTTCGTAAAATTAATAATTGCATACTCACGCAGGTAATTCATTATAAAAATAAATAATTAAATTTAAAATTTAAATAATTATCATTTATTAGAATACAAATCCAGAAAGAAATAATATTTTAGGATTGGTTAAAAAGAAAAATGTCCCGGGTTTAGGAAGCCGGGACATTTTTTGATTTGATTTTGTATGTTGATCGAAACTTGTGGACAAGTATTTCTATGCGAAAATGTATTCACAGGAAGAAAAAAAAATAAAATAAACATTATTGTTAAGTCATAAGCTTCTTCGCTCCTCTCAGAATTTAATATTAAATGTGTAAAAATTAAAATTTTATTAATTTTAAATAATTTTGGACAGTGGTGTATTATGTAGATATTAGGTACACGTGGTAAATTATAAAATTATCACTAAAATGTGATTTTTATTAAATATTGATTTACAAACAAAACCAAATATTTGATACGTATAAATGCCTATAATATTTTGTACTCACGAAGTCATGAATAGAATTTAAATGAGTCTGATATGTTTGCCCGACACTACAATGCCTGACAACATATTTACCAGACATAATTTGCCCGAAAAATATTATTATTTTTTTTCATTCACTTTTATTCAAACAGAATTATTGAAACACATAAACATAATCTATATATGTAATACATTATCTTCAGTCAAAAATTATACTTGTTATTTGGCGATAAGTTATTCGATTCCCATGTAAGGATATAATCAACTTCAAATTTTAAAACGAGATTGATGAAGTACAAATTCAAGTCAAACGAAATGCTGAAGTTATAGTTCGTGGAAAGGCACATTCTCCATCTCGCAGACAATTCATTGAAATAGAACTTATTACTGCGTTAATTATAAATGACAAGGAAAATCATTCGAACCGTATAATTATTTTTTGAAGAGAATTTAATATTGTTCATAACATCATAACATTAAATTGTAAATTATATATTTTATTTGCTTATTGTAATGTACAATTGACTCGCACATCGATTTATTTTTTATTGCAATTTTCAATTTTTAAGTTTAACTAACTTTTCAACTAACATCTAGTTGCTAATAATATAAAATTGTAAATAAAATATTTTATTTGTTTTACACGCACGTGTAAATTTATTTTATACTAAATTTTGAAATTTTAAAATGTAACTAATTTTTATTATTATTTATTTTTTTGTTTTTGCAAATGTACTGTTGGATAATTGAAGTGTGGGTAATGTGTACCGTTTAAAAAATTATCTTAGATAGATATTTTAGTGTTTACCTTTATAATATGTTAGTTTATATGATATTTTAGTATACAAGTCATAAATTATTATTTTATTGATATTTTTCAACTTTCATAGTTTTTCATAAGCAATAAAATTTAATTTAGAAGTATCAAATTATAAACCATATAACTTTTAAATAGTATTTTAATTGATATTTTACATAAAATTCATAAATAAAATGAACTTCCTAATGATATTTTAGAATCCATGAGAAAGAGTATAGAACTTATTTTTTTAAGTATATAATTTTTTTCCAATAGTCCTTACAATCCTACGGAACGTTTTGTCACTCTCCTTTTCCGGTCACGCCCAATATACATCAAGGATACAATAACTTTGGTCAAATAATACCAAACAGTTTAAAAACGACAATAAAAATCAATAAGATTTAAAAATTGCGATACATACGTATGTGTGTCTTATAACTTACAACTATGCATTCGATTATAGTACAATTTTATAAACTAATATATTTTAAATTAATTTGATTAGCTGATTATTTTTTTAATTAGATAGGTATATCGATCTTTTAATCCTAATAGTTAAATTAATATAAATCAATTCGTGAATAAATTTTAATAGGAAACTAATTCTGAACTGGTCAGAATACCTAAAATATAATTTATGTATTTATTTCAGGAGTTGTTGGAAAAATGAAAGATTTCTATCACAAAAACGTAGCGTTCAATTCGAATTAGAGTACTATTTACTTGTATAATTCAGTCTAGCCATCATAAAATATTTAGATGATCAAAAATGTCAATATTAATTTAGCTGAAACTATTTGGTGTAATATATGTGTTGGTGCAGGAGACCTGATTTAATTGTTTTAAGGCCATAGGCAAAATTAAAAATGTGGTCCCTTCTATTTACTCTCAACAGTCTCAACATTAAATTTTTACAAACAAGTTACTACTATATTATGATTTTTATATTAAATTAAAAACAGTTTTTTTTTTTTATATTTTATTTTATTAGAATTTTACAAATATTTATTTTAATGGGATTTTCTTTAATTGTTCAATGTAAATTCGTTAATAATGTCATCAAAGTCTGAAGTAGAAGTAAGTTAATTTTCTATGGAAATGCTTTCTTGTGTTTAAATTGGTTTCGCCTTGTTTTAATTCTTTTGAGAACAGATTTTAATCTTTCGATACTTACTACAGTTATTAGATACACGGAATTGATAAAAATATTCTGGAAATAGTTCTTATGTTTTTTGAAATGCACCCTGAATATTTATTTCATGTAAAATATGTGTTAGCTAATTATGACTACGAATATCGTCAACTCAATATACGTTTGAAACTGAATAAATTAATTAATTAAATTATCTACTTCTATTTTAACGCAAAAACTTGCTAAACATTTTTTTTTAAATTTTTGTTTCACTCATTTCTGATTTATACACGGAAGCAAACGTTTTGATATCTCAATTTTATTTTAATATGTTAGTAATCAAATTATCACAATTAAGTACAAAATACGTACATTTTTCTCTTCCTGACTTATTATTTTCAGGTGTGTTCATAGAATCAAGCCATTTTACTCCAAGACTTTTAGGCTTTATTTGTATTCTTGATTAAGTATATTCATTTTATGATACTTAAGATACATGATTTCTCTACGTACAATTTTTAATTATTTCTTACGTCTCTTATGTAAATTATTAATGAGTCATAAATAGAAATAATATTCGAGAAATATTGTGGTCGTTGATTGTAACAGATTGTTTAATTGTTAAACAGAAGTCCTTATTTTTCTTGCAAGTTGTTTTGACTTTTGACTTTTTATTTTCAGTTTTAAAAATTTTCTTCAAAACAGGCATATTCGCAACAAGATGATTATTTATATTTTATAGTTTAAATTTATATTGTACTATGTAATTGTGATTTGTCAATATAGGGTAAGTGTGACCTCCAATACGTATTAAAGAAATATATTTTTGGCGTTGGCTGTTGATAGTATCACAAAGAAACCAATAATATTGGTAGATTTTCGTAAATTATTATATTCTAAATAGTAATAAAATATGCTGTTCTAGAAGAACAAATTGCGTGTATGAATTCGAGGCCCGTAATAAAGAAGTCAGTTGCCTATCGTGCCTAATGGGAAATATGGTTACTGGTTGTAATAAATAACAATAACCTGTGTACGTAATAGGTATGCTTTAAAAATGTTCGGGTCGTTGTTGTGGGCGCGTAATCGCATTATTTTCGTTAAAACTAAAATATCGGGTAGGTGAGAAATGGAAATAAAAAAAAGTTTTTTCGATAGAATCAAAACAATAAACCATACCATACACCGCGACGACAATATAATAATTATTAACATTCCGACAGCGGTCACCCGTTCCGCGTTCATATTATTATTGTAATGTATAAAATATTATATTCTCCGAGTCGGCCTCTGCACCACCAAGCTCTCGGACACCGGGAGCTGTATAGTAATATATAACATATTATGTGCACAGTACATATTATTGTGTAGCTATACATGTATATACATATCGGGACGGTTCATTTCCATAACATAGTGTGAACAATTCACACGTGTGTTGTGTGTGTCACCCCTTTGACTCGTACACCAATATATATATATATATATATTATGCGGCGCAATGTATACGTGTACAATACACGCGCGTAGTATAATAGTAGTTATATGGTGTAGCCGATGTTTAGTATGCGCATACCGTCGTCGTCGTATCTGCTGTGTGTTACCCGTTCAATTTAACACTGGCGGTCCGGCCAACGCATATTTTGTATACCTAATAATATAATATTCACTCCAGAAAACAAGCCCCGCGACTGCTATATTATAATAATAATAATAATAATAATAATAATAATAATGCATTTGCCCCGAGGCACGCTTATATATAGCTGCTGTTGTACCTCATCGGTTAAAGCGCATTTCGGCTCGCAAATGTTTGTTCCGTCATCGTCGCCGGTTAAATCAACACTAACACATGCACATCATAGGTACCGGAACAAAATATTATGTATTATACATATATATACATACATATATGTGTGTGTGTGTGTGTGTGTGTGTGTCCTAGTGATTGTAGTACAGTTTTCCCAAACCGTTTTTCCCAATCAATTTTTTTCAATCTAATTTCTCCAATTTCAGTATTTACCAACAAAAAAAAATTGGTCATAATTTAAAATTGTAACTATTTTTTTTTTTATATTATTCATTAAATTATTTATATGACGAGTTTATTGATAGCAATTATATTACTCCATACCTATTACAGTCATTGTTTATAATTTAAAATTTAAATTATTTTATTTAACAATAAATAGTTTCTTATATTTGATAAGATATATTGATTTGATAGATTTGGTATTGTTAAAAATAACTTTTAGGAAAACTGGTATTGAAAAAAATAAATTTTAGGAAAAATGGTATTGAAAAAAATAACTTTTGGGAAATAAAAAAATCTAAAAAACAAATTGGGAATAGTGTCTCCCTACCGTCCTGTGTATATTAGTGTGACTGTCGATTGCCTTTGTGCAATTATTAACACGCCGCAACTGTTGTTGTGAAAATGTCGAATTATTTTGCCATTATTACGTTAAAATCCGTTCAGTGTCGTCGTCTGATGCAGTAGCAGCACGTAGTAGTCCTCCTATGGTTCGACAGTAATTTTATCCACTCGAGGCTGTGGCCACAATGAAATTTCGCATGGGTTTGAAGTCATGTATATTACATGTACATGACTTCAAACCCATGTCATATATTATATACTATTTAGTATCTTCAAAATCAAGAAATAAAAAAAATACACGAGTGAATAAAAACGTTTTCTGGAGTATTGTTATAATTTGTTTGTAATATTACGACCAGTTTCAATTTGAAAATCATCAATCACAGTATTTAGGAAATACATTTTTTTCGGCTTTGTTGTAATTTAAGTATATAAATGCATTTTTATTTAAAACATTTAGTAGATACCCAAAAACCCGCAAAATGTGGTTATTTAAAAAAAAAATAATAATAAATAACTAAATTAGACTTTTGAGAAACTGTAGATTTGTTTTAAGAAAAGTATAGACAAGAAAGCTGGTACGAATATTCTTCGCTCTTCGGGACAGATACTCTTGAAGGGTATGTATAATTAAAAAAAAAAAACTATAAATAATTTCTTGAAAAAGACGATTCTGAACAAAAGAATTTAATAATATAAAGAACAATAGAATAATAGTCGTCATTTTCAACACACTCACCAAGAGTATCTGATCCGAAGAGCGAAGAATATCCGTGATGCGAAGTATGACCGGCATTCTTGTCTATATTTTACTTAAATTTACTTTTCTTTAGTTTACTTTTTTTATGTAATATACAAAGGAAAAAATATTCAATGGAAAAAACAAATGTTAGAAAAATGTCCAAATTTTTTTTTCACATTTTAAACATTTTCTTGCGTCAAAATGTTTCTCATATTATTGTCTATCTATGTTTAAATTTTCATAAAGTTTGGATCAAAAAATTATGGTTTCCGAATCTTTTTACTCAAATTGTGGGTAGTTTCTTTCAAAAAAAAAAAAATAATAATAATAATAATAATAAAATTTAAAAATTGAGAAATTCAATAAATGACCTGTCTAAATTACCAACTAGAGGCAAAACCAGTTTCAAAAAGTTACTGATCGAAACTTTTGGACAAGTATATCTATACGAAAAAGTGTTTACGGGGAAAAAAAATAAACATCATTGTAAAAAACACTAGCTTCTTCACTTCGTTCAGAATCTTAAAATTAGAATCACGTTTTATTGCAGTGATTTCAGTACTTATATTTTCTTTTCGTTTTCTAAAAGTTTTCTTTTTTTTTTTTTTGGTTCGTCATTACAAGTTAGTTGGTTTTTCAAACGTGCGATTTACTGAAATGTATAGAATACGTGTTACGTACAACCGAAATGTATGGAATAAAATATTATGCGTGATAACGTGTATTTTATTAAAATCGTACCCGCGTTGTTGTTTCAGGAGTTTCGGCACCGTGTGTTCAAAGTGTTCGAAAGGGATATCCGCTTCGCATTGGGTGCGAAAAGCCAGGGATCACGTGTATCATCTAGCGTGTTTTCGGTGCGACGCTTGCGACCGACAACTGAACACGGGAGAAGAATTTGCTTTACACGAAGGCCGTGTTCTGTGCAAACCTCACTATTTGGATATCGTGGACGGCGGTACTACCAGCTCATCGGGTACGTACATGGCTTACATTTTTATTTCTCAATATTATTACATATATTATACAATTGAAAGTCGTAAAACCTAAATTTAAATAATAATATTATGTCAATAAGCGTAAGCAAAATCAAATTAAAGGGAGTGGGCAAGGTAGGGCGTAGATAAACGTTTAAAGCAGTCACGTAAATAAATGTTGATTTAGGGGAGGGCGATTTGACATTTTCAGAATGTTTGGGAGTTAAAAACAATTGCCATCACGTTGTTCACTACAATTTGAAGTAGGTGTTGTACCCACCACGAGGGAGATTAAGCCCAACACCGGATTTTTGTCATAGATAATATTATATTTACCTATGGTATCCTTTTTTTTAATTCATCATTCAATTTTTCCCTTTTGTACTTATTATATTATGAGTAACTACATTACGTCTTTTTTTTTTTGGAGGGGGCGATCGCTCCTATTGCCCTCCCTTAAATTACGTACCTGGCTTAAAGTGATTTTTAAATGGCAATACATTTTGAGGACGAATTCGTGTTAAAATTTGTAGTGAAATCCGAATTAACGTAAAAGACGTAGATTAGGTATACGATAATATAATACCAATAATACACAAATTTATTGTATAGTTACATTTTTTGTTTTATAAAATGTGTTGGTGCTAGTAATGGAATGGGAGAAGGAGGCTTTACGGTGGCAGCAGGTGGAGGGAGGCCTATGGATGTTGCAGCACGTTCAGAAATTAAAAAAAATATTTTTATTGTAAATAAATTAAATATTAACGAGTTAAACGCTCTTTTCTCTTGATTTTATTATCGATTAAAAATCGTTAACAAAGGAATCGACAATGAGCAAAAAAATACAAATATTTCTTATACTGATTGACACTGTATCAATGTGTATTAGAAATCATCCTCATTTTGTCAAGTTATTTTTATTATGGGGTTAAGTGATCCCGAGTCCAAGTTACTACTATGAACATTTTTTAGGTGAGGAAATTTTGCATTGTCCTTGTCGATAGGCATTGGGCGTGTGAACGAACGAACGCGTTCGGGACATACCGAGAAGCAAATCGGATTTCGCGCGAAACAAGTCGCGACTAATGATTCTCTGGCGTGTACAAACTTCGGAGACGCGAATGCGCAGTAGTTCCCTTTCGCCTTTGATTTCAGGGGGCCAGTCGACGCGGACAGGCAGGCAGGCGTCTTCGTGACACGTTTGCTTAAGGTCGCTGCGCTCTTCCCTCGTAGGCGGCCACCCCACGCGCGTTTAATTAGGTCAACCTCGCGTGCGACGAGGGTTCCGACGGGCGGTGGTCCCATTGTTTATCTGTCAACCGTGAAATCGCCGGGCCAAATCGAATTTGCCCGCGATAATCAAATATACTACTGACGTTCAAAAAGAAAAAAAAAATGAATGAAAAAATACACACCCCGCATTATTTATTTCGTTCGTACTTGCTTATTCCACCCACTATGATGTCATCACTTCTGACGAAAGCGGCGGTCTACGCGACGTGTGTATTTCCACGAAGCCCGGAAAATCGGGTTAATTCGATTCGCCTACACCGTCGTTATATAACGCACGTACCTACACTATCCACCCCTCAACAACCCCAACACGATATTAATAACGGGTTGCGCATTGTCTGCACCGGCAGCAATCAAACCGCCGTCGGATTCGCGCTATTGTTTGTGATATCGCAACCGCGGACTGCCGGTAATAATTGATTGACATATTATTGTGCAACACTATGGATTTTGAATTTCAGACGAAATAAATCGACAAATAGTTATTGTGTTGTAGTTTTGACCGCAGGCTCAACTAGACCTAAATTTCTGGGGGTAGTAAATTGATTAATGACTGGTCAGTTCGACTTAAGACTACCTGTCGACTAGGATTCCTTAAAAATGTTTTGGTAATTGCTGAGAAATTTAACCTTGATTTTAATCACTAGTATTAATTTTATTGAATAGCAGGGCGTAACTATTTTCGCTCAAAAACGATAAAGTCTTTTTTAATTTTTTGCCCAAAAAATATTGTAACATTTTCGTCCACATTTTAGGAAGCATGTCATTTATTTTTATTCGATATTAAGCTGTAACTAAATTTTTAAGTTGCAAACTTATAATAACTAATAATAAGTGTATATTGGACATAGATAAATTATTATGACAATCTTATTTGAGTTCATTCAAAATTGTTTCATGACAATTAGCGGAAAAAAATTAGAAGCCACAAAATATTTTTACTTATTTTTTGTTCAGAAAAATTTAATAAGTAAAGTAAATTAGGTATTTTATTAATCTATAAAACTTTACTATCGAACAAAAACTCAAAAATTACTTTAAAAACACTGGAAAGACTTCTGCAAAAATTGCCATCTTTTTTTCTAATAATAATACTTAAATATTAACATGGTCTAGTTCGTTCGTACAGACATAACATACGATTTATAATTTGTTCAGTACAAAAAGTAAAAGACTTTGGGCTCATTATTTGCACGTGGTCAGTAGTATACAAATGTCCAACAATTAGATATGAACGCATTATCGATGGATTATTGTAAAACCTAAACAAATATTCGAAAATAATTACAGCTTCACTGAAAATATTTAAAATTTTCTGTATTGTTAATTTTTCGGATGCACTTAAAACGAGTAGGAGTTATTATAAATTATTTAACCTAACATTCTACGATAATGACGTATTCAACAAGTAGGTACTTGTTGAAATAATTTTAAGTATTATATTAAAAATTTGTTAGATGTGTATCCATCATAAGTTTATAATTTATGTAGTTGGTTATTCAAATCACAGTTGAAGCATTGAATGTAATGATTGTATAACGCGCCTTGAATATCCGGTCGAACCAAGTTCAAGAGGGTTGAATTCACCTCTGTAATTACGATGCGTCCTTCAATAACAGAACCAAATAATGCAGTAACAACGATAATTGAAATGATCTCATTTTAGCTTTGATCTCGAATCAGTATATTTTATGTTCATGCATATAACGTTTGCAGTTAACACATTTGACGTGACATATATATGTCACAATAGGTTTGTAGAAATCTTTCTAAGTATACTAAGTTATAGCTGAGATTTATATGCATTGATACGTTTTTTTTTTGCTACTTCTGATTACTGCTTTTGTTTGTGATGTCTACGATTCAAATCATGTTGAATTAAATGGCGTTTCATTTATTGTTTTGCAAATTTTGAATAAAATACATATTATTTGTGCATATTTCCACTGTAAACTCGTAAAATGCATATTTTATGGCATATTATAGCTGTGATGAGTGGTAAAAGTAGAAAATGATATATCATTTATCCAAAAATACCGAAGTATTTAAAATTTATCAAATAGTTGATATATTATAGTCATTTCATTTTTATCGCGTTTTTATCGTCATATATTTATACAACTGAAACATCTACAATTACGCACTTAATGTATTATGAGTTCGTTGCGTGTGATTTGTGAATCGAATTCATTTTGACTTTTGTTATTTAAAATTCCAGTGAATTTCAGTGAACATTTTCGATAGTATCTCAAAGAATTTCTGACCTATTGAAAACCATGTATTGTAATATTTGCAACCAATTAGTTGTAGAAAATATGCGATTTAAAGTCTCTCGACATTAAAGTGCAGCAATACACCTTAGTAATTTAACTTTTATAAAAGATAAAGTAACAAACATTCGTACATAAGAAGCATTCTATAATCAAAATTCAGCATACTTAGATTTTAAAACTTTTAAAAATTTAATTTCAGCATTTTGAGTCTTAGATTTTTATTCTAAATTTTGTTGTATGTTTTTGCATATTTTGAATAAACCAAATGCATATTTAAACTTTTTTTATTGCAAATAAATCCTTACCCTACAGTAATAACTATTTTGATTTTAACCATATAACTTTTATCACTTATTACATATGTGAGGTCAGCAAATACTGGTTAAAAAAATTACCGTACATTTTATCACCATTTTTTTACCACTCAAAATATTGGTTTGATCCATTCTTAAATTAATTGTCATTTTTTATGATTTGTGAAATATGCTGTCAATATTTAGTGATTTGTCTCTGACGGTTAGGTGATTTTGTATAATCACAGAAATATAAAAATTTAAACTTCGTTCTTTCATTTTGTTATTATTTTAATTTTGTGTACTATAATTTCTATTATTTTTTTGACCATATTTTTATCGAAAATAATTTTCATTTTTGGTTTCTCTCTTTTTTTTTTTTTTTTTAATATTAAACTTGTAAGTTTAGAGTAGGCAAGGAGCTAAATATGATAATTTTTAAATAATACTAAATACAATGTGCCCAAGAAAGAACGTTAAAAAAAAAAAATAAACAATAACTCTTTTAGATTCTGAATGAAGTGAAGAAGCTAGTGTTTTTACAATGATGTTTATTATTATTTTTTTTTTTATTTTATTTTTTTATTATTTTTTTTTCTCTGTACAACTTTTCGTATAGAAATACTTGTTCAAAAGTTTCGATTAATAACTTTTTGAAACCCGATTCGCCTCTAGATTGTAATTTAGAGAGGTCATTTTTTGAATTTCTCAATTCTTCAATGTTTTTTTTGGAAAAAACTACCCAAAATTTGACAAAAACGACTCGAAAACCATAATTTTTTGATCAGAATTTTATGAAAATTTAAACA
>JAIPRM010002216.1:0-31855 GCA_025469315.1 Stegophylla sp. TES_Ste_2020 | reverse complement strand
GGTGTGATTCCGGTTCTATAGAGATATTGATCGAAACTTTTGGTCCAGTATTTCTATACGAAAAAGTGTTCACAGAAAGAGAAAAAAAAAATAAATAAATAAACATCATTGTAAAATCATAAGCTTCTTCACATCGTTCAGAATCTAAAACAGAATTCCATCTCTATAAACGAATAAATGATATAATTTACATTATAACTTTTGGGTTCAATCATTTAATTAATTAAGTACATGCACTATGGAACATTAAATGAAATTAAAAACTCTGTTTTCGGGAAACATAAATAGTTCAATGGCGAAGACGATATTTCTAAGTAATTACTATTAAAAACGTTGTAGTTAGTACTAACCTAACCTAACTTCGATAGTTTGCAAAAAAAAACTTATTTCTCTATACAATTTATTTTCGTCAACGAAATAATAATTAACGCTTGGGCGACAAAATGTTTTGGTTTTTTTTTTTTTTTTGAAAAAGACACGAAACATTTTTCACTAATAAGATTTAAAAATTATACTTTTTTTTTTTTTTTTTCCAATAGTGTAATTAGTTTATAAATTGACAGCTGAAAAACGAAAGTTTGAAAAATAATAATTGCGTATTTTATGAAGATTTTACTCGGTAAAAGTATAATATAGTTCGAGTTGGTTTGTAACGCGATCTTCTAGTATTCGCGTCATTCGTAAATGTCAAATTATCAGTTGACCAATTGTTGTTCGGACATGCATAAAGTGTGATAAAACTATTAGCATTTTAGCCCTTTATTAATATTATTAAAAACCTCTGGACATTTTCCAACGCAATGTGTATGCACGAGTCTCTGCTGCGATCTATTCTGGTACAATGATATACGAGTGTATTCGTTTCTATTTCGTTCAAAATCTTTATCAAACAGTGCTATTAAATGATTACATCGTTCGCTCAAGCAGACGGGTAAAAGGTTAACCACATAGCTTTTTATCTTCAGCCAAAGTTACTTGATTTACTCTCGTTTTTTTTTTTTTTTTTTTTTAAATAAACCAACAGCGATTTTTCGCACGGCTTGTGCTGGACAATTTCTCTCTTTGCACCGTTTTCCATTGAAATCATTATCTCCATTATACGTTTTCAGGTTCGGAGTAAAGAATCCATTGATTTTACATAATATATATTGTTCGATATTATTATAATGTATATGTGTCAATAAATTGTATTTTCTGTAATCAGATTTGTTTCGTTAAGCGGTGGAGTGGTCCATAAGTCACACCGAATTCCTCTGTAGATGATAAATTCGTATCGGTATCTTGTTGGTACCTTGATTTGTATTTGAGATTTTTCAACGGTTTACCAGGCTTAAGAGAAAATATCGAAAATTGATTAAATCGATAAAATTTTACATTTAATTTTTTACAAAAAAATATGAAAGTTAGATACTTCAAAATATGTTTACGAATTTTTAATGATAACAACGTAATACTCTAACTTAATGATAATATTATCGACGAAATTCGACATATTTATAGCTGAATGTGGAATCTTGAGAACATCTCGTTTTTTAAAATGTTTTTATTTTATAAGTTATAACTGGGGCTGGGATTTCGATGCACTTTGCATTGTTCTCCGAAGCTTTCTGTGCGTTGCTCGTTTTGTTATAAATACGTTTTAGGTGTTTTTCAATTAAAATAAGAAATTTTATTTCGTATTTTTTGACGATATTTGATTTTATAAGGTCATTTTTATCATTTTTTTAGTGCATTTTATAGGTTTTTAGGTCATTTTCGACCTGAAATTCAAATTCAAAATTTATTTTGTTATTAATTTATAATATGGAATTTATTTTATACGCTAACAATAGATTGAATAATATCTTATCCACAATTTTTATACATTTTATAAATTCTTATTTTGCCATCTAGCATAACGATATGCAAGAAGCCTAGAACATTAAAATCAATAAAGACGCCCGCGACAAAACGTCACACCAGTCATATAATTTTTTGGATTTTAAGCTATTATAAATAATTTTTAAAGACATTTTTTTAATGAATTTCTTAAATTTTTTAGTGCATTTTTACAATTTTTTTAAGAGCATTTTTAGTCATTTTTAATGGCATTAAAATCCCAGCCTTACTTATAACAGTTTGAATTTTTCTATTTCGACATGAAAATGTGGAAGAAACTTTTACAAATCTACTCATATTATGCTTTAATCGTGGTATTGCGAATATTTCAAGGGTCATTTGTCATTTCTTTATGCAAGCGTTTAAAGTTTGAATTTTGACAGAATTATTATTTTCAGCCACCTTTGTATACTCATTTATATTATACCTTAGAACTTTTTTAACAATCACACAAATTTTAATTAAAATTACGCTCGATACTTTTTTTACATAGGTACTAAAACTCTTATCACACATATTTTTTATATCATTGTTTAAGTCTTGTAAATACCGGCTTTTTGGGCATATAAAAATTAAGGGCTATTATTACGCAAAACAACACATTTCTTATTTAATATTTCGTGAATTTTATAATTTAAGATTCAGTGTGGAGCAAAAGTGTCTAGTGGTTTTATAATAAAGTTAAAATTCCTTTTTATTTTTTTGGAAATAATTTTTCTGAGTAAAAACACGTTCATGTAGGATATGTTTCTGGCAAAGAATTTTGCTGGCATTGTACTTATAAATTAAGAGATAATTTTTCACTATGCTCAACAGATTTTTTGTTCTTGGAAAAAAAAAAAAAACTGACAATACAATATAAATAATGTTTATAACAGTTCCAAAACTTTCATTCAGTATCGTTTTATTGGGGAAATAATTTATCGCTTCTTCAAAAAAACTGAACTCATTCACCACCATTCGGAAAATGAAGCACACTAATTTTGTCTTTTATAAATGTTTATAGTCATAAATAATAATAATTTACATTCAAATGTGTTCATAAAAATTATTTTGTCAACTTCTGTAATACACAGTCGATTTTAAAGTGTGACAGAATTTAATTCGTGTATACCGTATGAATATAAATGTGTTGCGTTTATATTGTATACCGTTTACATTGTTGTTAAGTGTTTGAGGGTAGTTGTGACATTTAGTTTTCAAGTGTTTTTTTTCCCAACGATACACATTCGATGTGTTTGTACAGTGTTCGCACTTTTAGATATTATTAATCAAGTGACCTTTTAATAATACTTTAGATATGCTATTTTTTTATGGTAAAAATAATATAGTAAATTCGAAAAAATATTAAAAATTATTAATAAATCGATCACGTTTTATTATTTGGATGGTTCACAATTTAATGTATCATCTCGGCGGTCCGCGTGGTAAACATAAAATACATATTTTATCGTTTATGTAACTACTATTTCACTCATTTTCCAAACTACTATAACTCTCACCAAATAATCTCATTTCTGGGTCTACGTTCTTATATGAATTTCAGCACGCATTTCATAATTTCTAGAAAGTTTTAAAACTAGATTATCGACATAATAAATCATAACGAAGAGCGTACTCGATAAAAACAAAAATTATTCAATTTTAAATTCTAAGCGAGGTGAATGATGTACTGGTTTTTGCGATGATGAGGAGTTTTTTTTTTTTTTATGTTTGTTGACACGATTTTCGATGGTAAAACTCGCCCAAAACTTTTGTCCAGCATCTATCTGGATCAGAAATGTCTTCTTGTTGGTACTTTGAACAGTTTATTTCTCAAAACACTCAACAGTTTTTCAAGCTTAAGGAAAAAGTCCCAAAAAGTTTTAGTATGAGCGTTAAAAAATGTCATAGCCTAGATTTTTATGAAATTTATTTTAGTTATATTTTTTCGTCGTTCTCCGAAAAACGGTAACGTAAAAATAGAGTTAGGTACATACTTAACACAAAAAATGACAGATTTATTTTCATAACTATTTTATGGCATTTGAAATTTATTATCTCACTTATGTACAGAGTCTACTTTTATGTTTGTTCTTAATAAAATCGGGTAAGCCATACGAAAAAATTAAAAATTTTTGCAAATTATAAAAAATAATCATATATTTATGGATTTTTCTGATATTAGTATAACACTTATAACTACAATATTAAAATGTTATCAACAAAACATTGCTATCGGATTTTTTCAAAGGTAATTATTGCCATTTCTCTGAACTTTAAAAACATTATAGAACCTCTGTTTTGAGCTAAGTTAATAAATATTTGACTTTATCGTTTTACTTATAATAATAAAAAAATTGTTTTACCAAATTTGTATTCTTTATAATGTTTGATTTTATTAACTGCTAAATTTTACAACTACAACCGGAATATTTTTTATAATAAATTCTTAAAATAATAAAAAATGTTGTCTGCTTTTAATATTTATCTATTGCCTATGTTATACTTAGTTTCGAAAATATTCAAAGAACGTTTTTACGTGAAGAAATAATATTACAACATATTGTAAAGTTAAAATGAAAAAAATTATAAAAATTGCGTCATTCGTGAAAAATATTAAAGACGTATTAAAGAATTTCCAAAAACTTCAAAAATAAAACGAATAGGAAATATCTTTATAATTTCAATAGGTATGTATAATGATTTAATACTATATAAAATACTTATTAATTTGAATACTAACAATCGAAATCCCTTCCAAACGATAAAGTTCAATCAATTGCTATTTACAGTAGATGAATAACTATTTTTGTGCACTATATGCAGACATGTGCACTCAAAATTTGCATGGTTAAATGAAAAATAAATGTAGCTCATGAATATTCACAAATTTACAGTTTGAAACTTTGACGGATATTAAGTTTAAAGTACACGTTCTTGGTTAAATATTTGAAAAAAAATAAATATAAATTGCAACGTACGTGATAATTATAAATATATCTTTATAATAATAATTAGACTCTCGGTTAAAATTAAAAAAAAAAAAATATGTGGAATAAACGTTAATAATTCCTCCTCACAGTAAAGAAAGCCACACTCCACCCTCATAATAATCTATTTAGCTCAAAGATAAAAAAAAAGTTATGAATTCTGAAAATTTGGATTCAATTAAAAATCACAAACCACATATCATATATGTATATATATAAAAAAAAAATTAATTATAAGTTTAGCCGATATAATCAGATGGGTTGCAAAATGTTTCAGAGTAATATTGCATTAAACCGTATGAGGAAACTTTACATAAGTGTAAAATTAATTATTCCACTTAATCACGTCAAAATAATAATATTTATTGTATGTGGCAACGTAAACGCACTCGAGAAGTTACAAGTTCTACAACAGGTAACATTTTCTCAAATTGAGATGATTATTATAGACAGCAGTATTATTCAAATACGTGTCTTTTGTTTTCAATGCAATTTTCTGTCTGGCGAGTGTCGGTAAAATTGATTTCCGTTGAAACAGCAACGAATGACAAGTTACTATAACGCATACGTTAAAACCACTAAAGGTGATAGATCTATTAGAAAACTTTTTGTAGAAAACATATAATATGAGTGATATGTATTGCCAAAAAAAAAAAAAATAAATAATAATAATAATAAAAAATAAAAATAAAAAATAAAAATATTCACATCGATTTTGAGATAATGTATTTACAGTATAGACTAACTTTACAAATGATATTATAATATACACAAACTAAAACTTTCAGTTGTGGAAGTACACAAACAAATTATTTCATAACCTAATATTATATCTATCATTTTACACAGATGCGATAATATTAGGTCTACTTGTGTGTTTTTATTTAAATTAGAAATTTATCGAATTCATAAAATTTTATTAAATAAAAATAACGAAATTTGAAAGTACATATATATATATATATATATATATATAAGAGTGTTGAATGAGCAGTAGTTCAAAAGTTAATAATTATGTAAAAAAAATGGATTATCTAGATGCCGATATTACTAGACAAAAACTTTTCACATACAAAATATTTTCAAAGGACTTTTAAAATTTAAAATTAAAAATCGTTAAATCGTTTTTGCAAATTTAATAAAACATAGAGAAGTGTTAATAATTCGTGAAATTTCAAGATTCAAGTACTTACCATTTTATTATAATTAAAACCGCTTTCATGAAAATCTAGTTTATGGTTTATTTTACCATTTTTATCATATTTTTGATAGAATCCAATTATGCTTGGAGAAACTAATGAGAATTTGGAAAAATCACTACTTCAAAGTACTGAACTGAGTATAGTTTTGATCTATAGAATGACTGAATGGAACTTTTAGATAGCGTTTGCTACGATCAAAAAGTAAAAATAAAGGGTCTCACTGTAAAACTAATACATTCTCCATTCACCTCGAATCTCAAATACACTATGTGTTAATTAATTTTTTTTTTTCATACGTTATCAATATGGACAATATGATAGTAATTATTGTTTGAATGAATTTACGTTACAAGTTATTTTTAAGTGACTTTATACGATGAAACTTCACTCTACTGAGTATTACACTAGTTTTTTTTTGTAGGATTGTATTTTATTAAATTAAATTTATTAATTATTTATCCCACGTTAGGGACGGCTAATTCACAGTACCTGTAAAGCATAATAACTTTACCATCGAAATATTATAATATTATAACCAACATTGTTCGAAGTATTAAAATACGAGCGTAATTGAAAATTCTTAGAACAAAAATAAAATAAAAAAATGGATTCAAATGAAAAAGTAAACAGATTATAATTAACTACGTAGGATATCACAGCCGGTGATGATACCTTTTAACATGCGATATTGTTATTTGTTCTACGTAATATTTTTACTATTTTATTATTCACGTTTAATTGCCATTGTGGAATCCGCGTTCTGATTACGTCAAAAGTTAATTAATTATGCGAATAACTTTACCAGGATCAGTTTAACAATATTTAATAATATACTTCGCAAAGACGCGATGATAAAATACAACTTTTTCATAAAACATGTTACTGCGTAATAGAAATAATAAAATACGCGCAATAAAAAACCGAATGTTTTTTTTTTTTTTTCTATTGATTCGTCTCAACGATGGCGCTGTGAAATTTGCGATTTTAAAAAGAATCAAATTTAATTTTAGAACTAGAGAACGACAAAACTTCGTTACCCATACAACACCAACTGCTGCAGGTTTTAATATTCTTAGATTTGTTTCGACATTTTATTTATTGATTTTCGTGATATTTTTTCTCATACCGTGTTTTATCGTCAAATCTGTGATCCTCTGACGCATAAAATAATATATATAATATATATATATATATATATTTACGAATTGTGTGCATTAACCTACACTAAATAAGCGTATAATGATAGGCGCAAATAGGATGAAAAATTTTTGAGGGGGGCCTAATATTTTTTTATTCATTTTGATAAATATAGTCATATAAAATATTTTCTGAAATATATAATATGTATGATGTACAGTGGCGTGTTTAAGGTTTTTCCGCCTATAGGCACTTTTCAATTCACCGTCTCCCCCCCCCCATCCTTTTTAAAAATTATTTATAAAACATACTTGAATATACGATTTGTTATATTATAATATTATATAAAAAAGATACATTATTAAAAAAAATGCAATTTACAAATTAATTATACATAAAACTTTAAATTTTTTCTTCTACTTTTTTCCCAACAAATTGAATTAATTTAATCGTCACAATTCGACAAGTTGACAATAAATTCGCTTCAATATTCAATATTGCCAAACTGTCGAGTTTTTCAATCCCCATTATGTCGATCTTACATAATTTTTAATTCGTTTAAGACATGAAAAATAACGGTCAGTAGTACAGTTAGAAATTGGACTCGTGTCTCATGTGTGGCTTTAATTTTTTTATGACAACCCACGCCCTTACATACCCCCCTCAAAAAAATAAAACAAAATAGAACACAAAACATTATTAGTAAGTAGAAACAAAATGTATATTATTACAACTAATACATAGTTCTAAATTATATAACATACAATTTGTATAAGAATAATTTTTCTGCTCAAAAAATTAGTAAAATTTGATTTCATCAAGAGAAAAATACTTTTTGTAAAAAAAAAATTCGTGAAAATTTGCTGTCCTCCAAATGTCGCCGCTCTAGGCCCTGGCCTATAAGGCCTATGCCTAAATACGCCTCTGATGTACTTATTTTATCTACGCTCACTTATCGTACATCTATACAATGAAAATTTATTTAAGGATCAAGGATTATATCAAAAAAAAAAACATTAAAATACGATTTGCATTTCAACATAGGTTAATAAAACACAGGAAAATATTGTGTTTATTAGTAATTTTGCAATTAATAATTGATTCATATAGTACTATACAATATCACTCAGTATCATAAAGTAATATTCATTGTTACACCAAAAATATTTTTATATATACCTATTCAAATATCATACATTTTTTTTTTTTTTTTTGGGGGGGGGCTAAAAATACTTTTAGAGGTGCTTAGCCCCCCTACCTCTTCATCTATTTGCGCTATTGCATCTGATTTAGAGGTATTCAAATTGTGCGTCGCGGCTCCCAGGGGCGTCGGAAGTGTTAGTCAAGCGAACCACAGCACCGAAATAGAAAGTATCAAATTGTAGTAATTTTTTTTTTCTTTTATTGTTTAACCGTAAAAATAAATTAAGTCAACGCAGTAAAGTTTGAATTAAACACGGAATAATTAATCTCGATATAAAGCTATACCACAATCTTTTCAACTTAATATTGCAAACAAAATTAATTTATAATTTCGTCTGGATTTGTTATTAACTTTTTACTCTTTCTTTGTTCGGTCGTGGTTATCTTGCTGTTGACAAATATTTCGTATTTTATATATATATATATATATATTTTAATTGTCGAAAAATATTTCCAGTATTGTAACTAGAACAGACGAAATTCATCTGTACACTTAGTCTACCTATAAGAATTCTTCTCACATACATTTCGTTATAAGAGTTTATAATTTTAATAGTATATTTTTTATTTTGTTTTAAGCATTTTTCTCAAACCACATCGCGCTTTCCACTTATCGATTATAAATGTTATATATCTGTTGGAATTTTGACTTGGACGACAATACCTCAGAAAAAAAAAAAACAATAGACTCCGTCAATTAGTACCTTCAAGATCTGTTGCCAGAAAAGTAATATAGCTTGGCACGTAAATATCATTATGTTTAGTGGAGAACATACAGGTTGATAATTTTTCTTATGATTAGGTACAAAATATCATGATTCAGATAATTAAGAAAGCCGGATATACTTTTCATCACGAAAAGTTCTAATATAGATTTTTATTTATGTATATTCGCGTGACAGTCGGGGTCAGTAAAATGTGTTCTCCGTCCACACCCACGAACTGCGGTCCGCCATTTGGTGACCGTTGGCTTATATTTTCTAAACGTGTGATGATGGGCACGTAGGTAGGTATACGGCCGTATAACACCGTGTACCTATTAGAATTTTGATAGTGAAACAAAATTTTCTATAATTATTATATATGTAATTTCTAATTCTACTAAGACTACGCAGATTGTTTTAGATTCTGAACGAAAGTGAAGAAGCTTATGTTTTTACAATGATGTTTATTTATTTATTTTATTTTTTTTTTCTTCCTCCGTGAACACTTTTTCGTATAGAACTACTGGTCCAAAAGTTTCGATCAATATCTTTATAGATCCAAAATCGAACCCAGATTGGTACATTTGAGAGGTCATTTTTCAAATTTCTCAATATTTTTTTTAATAATTTGAAAAAACTGAAAAATTTTTTCAAAAAACGGCAAAATATGCAATTCCGAAATTTCCGTAAAATTGAAAATTACTTTTTGACATAACTTCTAAAATAATGCAGCAAAGGACTTGAAATATTCACCAACCACTAAAAATGGTGACGAGAAAAATTCATAAAAATTTCAAAAAGATTCGATCAATTTTGAGTTAAGTAGAGCATTTTGAAAATTTCAGAAATATCTAACTTTTTGTTAAATTTTATGTAATAAAATTTTTGATTTTTGATATTAAGACTTGCAAATTTAATATTATCTCACTGACTTATACGTCTACTTGACCTGAAAAAATTATGAAAATCGTTATTCAATTTTTTTTTTTTATAACCGTTTGAATTTAGAATTTCGACGTAATTCGTTAGTTTTACCTAAAATCACGCACTTTAACGTACGTATAAGAAAATTGGGCGAACCGATTGTTTTGAAATTTGGTGTCTAGATAGGAAATTTCATCGCGAATATTTTGGTGCAATAAAATTTCTTACGGACAAAGAATTAAACATTGTTTTACAAGAGTAAGACTGAAAAAAACTCGAAAGTACGGTAGGCGATTGTTATTCGCTTATCTTATCGTATGTATTTTTCGACGTTAAATTTAATACGATACAAGTCGGTAATTACGGTGTGACCTTTGGACTGCCGCCCAAATACATTTCTAATAACCACAATGCCTTATCAGTTGTCACATATTACACGGACCGCCGTGTATACATTTATATTGTATATTTATAATATGTTTACACTATTAAATAACAGTATCTAACCTACTATTTTATATATTTTATATTATTAACTTCCTTCGTTCGGAATCGTTTTACCGAAGAAATGATTTATCGTTTCTTTAAAATTTAATACGCCCGTCAAGAGAATACCACCCGTCGTGCGAAGTACACCCGTCGTGCGAAGTATGTCCGGCTCTTTTTAGTTTTTTTTTTTACTCAAAATTATAAACCAGTTACCGGACATAGTATACACAGATATGGTAAGTAAAATTTTTGGTGAACATATTGTGTTAAGTAGCTACGCCATAAACTTGTTTATGTATAATATTTGTTTAATGTTACTTATCATATATTATGTGCATTATATGCCATCGATAATCGATATACACAAATAACCATCTTCAAGTGTAATGAGTACGTGTGTAGCTGATAGAAATAAAACGCGTGAAAGAAAATAAAATACTTCAGACAAAGCAATATTTTTATTTATTTTTTTTTTTTTGCATTATAATAAGATTTCTACCTGTTACCTAAGACTTAACCTAATTAAGCTGAATAAAGCTAATATTTTTTAGCAACACGTCATTGATTATACGATTCCGTGGCATTCGGTTTTGAACTGGTGTAGGTTGTTTTAAAATGACTTATTTTGTTTAGCCACTTATTCGAAATTTAACTTTCAGCGGTCGACTCGACTAGTGTTCTTTACGTATTTTACTCTTTACGTATTCACTCTTTATGTCTTTTTACATATTTTTTTTTTTTTTTAATCCGTCTAAATCTATATCGTCTATTGAACATTATGTTTTACTAGGTTTTTTTTTTTTATTTTTGTTAATTTATAAATAAATAATTGCTTATTATTATGCATAAACATTTACATTTTAAATTTTCAGTGGAGAAAAGTGTTTTTACAATGATAATTTTTATTTCATTTTTTTTTTTTCTGGATACACTCTATCTTCATGAAAAATCAAACACTTTTTAATATGCTTTGTAAGAATTATTAATTGTATCGAAAGATTTCTCGCGTTATTCTACCCTCGGCCGATTTTTTTTTTAGTGGTAACTGGTAAGCTCAGTGAATAATTTCGTACACGTGTCGTAAGTGCGAAATATGATTTAAATGTTAATTCAGAAAATACATGGCAGATTCCTTTTCATAATGATTTTCTAAGAAATTAAACTCATTATAATTTAAATTGGACAATTTTATAGAATCGTAATCATTATATGTTCACTTATTGTTGTTTATAATTTTTTTTGAAATCAAATTAAATTTTGTTAAATTTTCAAGTCAAAATTGATAGAGAAAAATCCACAAAATCGGACTGACAGGAGAGTTTTAAAATATAAACCACAAATTTGGAATCTGGATCATACACGAAGATTGGTAAGTGGAGAAATCGGAAAGTTGTTTTAAACTACTCGTACTATCGGAATCGATAAAACACCATGCTAATACATCATGTTCTACGTTTAATCTATCTTTACATCTAGATCATTTTTTAACACTGCCTACGATAATAATCATAGGTAATTTTTATTGGCTATTGGTTCGGACGAATTGTATAAAAATTAATGTGTCTGTATTGTATTGTACAGGAATGTATTAGTTACAAAAAGAGTTGAGAATGACAATAAATCCAAAACTTTGAAACATATTTTGTCACCTGTGTTATATTAGGACTTGGTGTAAACAAAAAAAAGAAAACTACCGTTGATCACAACGTGACCGTTATTTCAATGACCTTTTGTATAACGTTAAATACTTAAAAGCGAAAACCGTAAAAAACCATATTTATAAAAAAAATTAGTTATCACAGCTCGTAGTCCGGAGATAGATTACCCCGCAGATCTCTTTATAGTATATATATATATATATATTATTATATACTGTCCGAATTTCGGTGTCGTCAAAGGTCATACCCGCACATTTTACTATATTTTATGACTATATATTAGGTAAGCCATTGATCGTCATTGATTTCCCCGTTGAAAGCAAATTAAACTAAACGCGTAGTATTAATTATTATTATACTGTTAGTATAATACAAAAACGCGATATTGTAATATTTTATCATTTAGGTGTCACTGATAAATAGAATAACGTGAATATAAAACGTATAAAATAAATAAAGTGTAAATAGAATTACTCCCACGTTATCATGGAGGAGGGGAATGCGAGTCATCGTCCATCACGTTACATTTTTTTAAATACATATTTTTTGTGGGTTATGTATTTGTGATAAAATTTACTCGGATATTCTTTATATTTACGTATTGTGGATAAAATATGATAAAATGTATAATACAAGAGTAAATTTTAAGGACTAGAACCGGAATCTACTTAGAAGTTCGGTTAGGTTAGGTTACATAGCCAGACCAGAAACAGTAGGTACTTAAAGAGAATTTAGAAGCCGAAAATGTTATTGAAACCTATTATATTTTTTATTTTATGGAACCCGAACCAAAATTGAAACCTAAAAAAATCTTATATCAAAACAAATGTATAATGACGATGAAAATCCCTATTGACTACCATGGTTAGGTCTTCAAAACCCAATGATACTTAATATAAATATGTCTATATTTATATTAAATACTCAAAATGTCTATTTTGAGTATTTTGAATTTATAAAAATCAATAAAATCATTGTCACTTCTGAAGTAAATACGGATTCAAATTTAATTTGTTGACTATTTTAATATTATAATTTAATTATTATCTATATGTACAGTTAGAATATTTTTTTGTTCGAATAATTAAATAATATTGGTTTGATATTGTTTTAAATAAAATTATAATTACAAAAATAACATGAAAATTTGTTTATATACCCCCCTCCCTTCATCAATAATTGCCAACGCCGGCCCTGGCCCTGGAGTGTACAAGATCATAATTTGATAATAATTACTAATATTAAGTATTTCTGTAAGAATTTATCAAGTATCGATTGTAAATAAGTAGGTAAATAAAGTAATACTATAAATATTATGTGCTATTTGAGTTTGATTGAAATTTTTAAGTTGATATTTGGAATTTATACAATATAGAATAATTGTTATAAGAATATTTGAGAATAATTTCTTTACATTTAAAGTTATTAAGTAGATAGTAGTTTTTGTATTTTGTAGCGTTTACCAATTAATGTAAGTATACATTTTTATACAAAAAACTTAGTGTAAGCAACAAATTAGTTTTATTCTTCAATAACTAAAATATAAATTCCCATTTCGTTCGTTGTGTGTACTTTTCTCTAAATATATCTAAATGCCAATATAATATAATCATATGAAATAAAAAAGAATTATTGTATGGAAGTAATTACGTAGAAAAATACTATCTTTGAAATTAAAAAAAATTCAAAAATAAATAAAAGTTGTTCCCATTCTTTTTTAATGATTTGGCTATAAATATTTTATAGACATCAACTGAAATAAATTACATATACAATTTAATTTACTGCTTATAAGTTCACTTCACAAAAAAATGTCAATTTGTGTATGTTTTAAATCTAATTCATCGATTTATATATTGAGAATAAAAATAACTTTTTATAACCACATTAAGTTGGTTTACTCATTTTTTTTTATTTTCTATTGTTTCATCAATTTTTTCGTTTTTTTTTTTATTTTGTTTTGTTTTATTATTTACCGAAATTGTCGTTTATTATACCGTTAGTGATTACTGTTTTTTATTACGCTTTTAATTTTCAAATTAATCAGTTTTTGCTAAAATGTAATGTTGAAATCATAACTATGTAAAAAAGATTTTCTATTCCGTCGAATACACATAATTAATGACGAGCGTTTTGTGCGTGCACTTCTATATTACATAAAATAGACGCAATTATTTTATGAACTTTTTAATTTGTACGTTTACTTCCGAGTACCATGGAGATAATATTATGTACTTAGAGGGGTTTTAGTTGAATTAAATTTTTGTATCACCACAAATGTATTCATGATAAGTACATAATCGAATTTTAGTCAGTCACATCACATTTGCCTGAATATCAATCGTGCCCGAGAGTATTATCAGATCGCACAGTTGATGCAATGTCGTTTTACATGTATGTATGTATTTATAGAATATATATATATATTATGTTAATTTTTTTTTTTTTACTCATACAAGTAATACATTATTATTTAGTGATTTATGCGACGATGTGACACATTTTCAGCGATGTAAACATCATTTTGTAAATGTTCAACGTTGATCGATGTAATATTTAATATTCAGCAAACGTATATTATATTCAATCTCTTTCCACGGATAAATATAAGTACCCATTAATAATTATTATTATAATCGCGACGATATTAAATTTATACATTAAATATAGACAATAAAATTTGAGTCAGATTTCAAACGACTTCCGGCACATATTTTTACGGTATTAGCTTATATATTAGTATGGTAACATTTTAACGTGATAAAAAATCCTTTTTACAGAGCGTAGCATAAAAAAAAAAAAAAAAAAACGCATTAATAGCTATTTAAATGAAAAATAACTATTATATTATTATTGTAAGTCATAACAGGAAAGGCATAACGATAATGCGGCGACTATGCGACGGAAAGATGAATTGATAAATAATTACTAGCGAGCTTTAATTAAACGAGGAAACAGTAAATGTTACATATTATATAATATAAATCGCTACGAAGTAGAATCAAATAAGATTCAATAATTAATGTTCAGATAATTAATTGAAGTTTTCATTAACATCGACTCATAATTAATATCAACTGATTTTTAATAAGTAACCTAGTCGGTGTTTACCTACTCAGTTTGATTATAGTTTTTTTTTTTTTTTAATTGATATTTTTATATCTTATGCATCAAATCAATTTGTTCAATTCACATTTGTTCAATAAACACTAGTATTCTCGTCCTTGTGGTTTTGTGAAAACCGAGGTAAAATTGTTTGTCCGAGAAACGCGCTTTAGATGACTAAGCTTTTCGAAAACGTTCAAGTAGTATAATAATTAAGGACATCAAACACAGTATCGCGTTATATGGTTTGTTTCGACATAAGTATAGCTACCTACGATAAACCGTAATTCGCAGTTCCAATACAAGTATGAATTCAATTCGAAATATATGTTATATTATATCTCCAAAAAAAACGAAAACAATATCTCCCCGAGACGATCGGTAAACTTAGTTCGTCAAACTAAAAAACAAAAATGAAAAAAAACACCGACCACAAAGAAATTTAAAAATGTTACAATTTATTTTGTTCCCGAATCCGTCGAAGGTAGGTCGTAGGTGGTGTTGTAGTGGGCTTCGTATTCACGGGGGCCGTGCGTTCCGAAGAAATGTGTTATTCTTTTCATTTTTTTTTTTTCTCTCTCCTTTACGATATACGATGATAATAATAATAATAATAATAATAATAAAAAACACAAACAGTTTTGGACAATGCATCTGGGCGAGGAGAGGGATGAAAACAACGACCTAAACCGTGGGCCGCGGCCGACCTTTGTGTTCATAACGGCATTGGGGGGGGGGGGGAAACGTTCAATTTTTAAGAATATTGATTATGTCGGAACGCGCCGCGCGTCCGGATAACCTGCAGGCGGCACGGCCAAATCGTCGATTAATATGCCGTCTACACGGTTGGTTTTCGCGCGCGGCACCGATTATTCTAAATGATAAAATGTCATAAACGCTCAAGAAGACGTCTGGGTAAAAATTAAAGCGTAAAAAATCGGTTTTTTTTTCTTCTCCGTCCCTACACCCCCCCCCCACCCCCTGTGTGTACCCTCAGCGTTCGTACGCCTACGACGACGCAGAACTCGCGAGCGCACGTGTGCACAACTTACAACACACGTGTGTAATAATAATAATAATAATAATAATAAAGTAGTACCGTTCGGCACACGATAAGTGGTACAATAACACGTCCTGTTCGAAGCACGTTTTTTATTTTCTCCCCCCTTTTTTTTCCAGCCCCTCGCCGAGAGTAAAATATTTACGACCCGACCGCGTTAAACAAATCGTCGATTTTACAATTCGTGATCGTGCGTTTTTACAGTGTCCTTTTTTTTCACTCGAACTAAATGCGAAATAACGCGGTTTCACTCGTTATCAGTGGCGTATTTACGGGAGGGAACCCCTCCAATCGACCCTGTTAATATCTACTATCTATCTAATAATATAACATGTTAAATATTATTATTATTATTATTATTATGTTAATTTTTTCTCCAGTGTACACTTTCATAGAATGAGTTGTCCAAAAGTTGTTCACTCGACAAACTTTTAGGTCGGAAACAGGCTCTAGTTGATATTTTAGTGACGGAATTTCTTGAAATTCTCAATAGTTATTCCAAAATGAAAACATCAAATTTGAATAAAAAATACTTTAAACGTTTAAATATGTCATAAAATCGATTTGCATGAAATATATTTTTTGTAATTTGATAGTAATTTTAAAACTATATAATTTCACTCTTCGACGATACAATTATTATGCACTTAGTACACGATGTATTCAATCGTGTGTGTCGAATGTGTATATCACTACACCGTTGCTGTGACGTGGAAAAACGTGAAATCGAAACGAAGTAGAATTCGTGCTCGTGAACCCTAAGCGAAAAATGTGTTTCTACGACGCGTGAACATAATTTAAAACAAAACGGATACATCATATCTTTACGTACATAGATGTATTATTCATTGGGTAAATCCTCTATTGAATCAAACATCTGTAATATTGACTTTAAAATTCCGGCACGATACTGGAATAATATCGATACATAAGTGTGCACACGTAGCAGCTTTTTATTTAAAACATGTAAATTAGCCCGGCTTTTTTTTTTTAAATAATTACATTCCCTAATTGCATTTGCCCGTCGGATGTTACTTCGGTAATTGGTATTAAAAGGGTTGCCCGAGCCCTTTTGTAATGAACCTTTGGCTGCGGGGTGACGGTGAGGTGGAAAGACTAATGTCGTTATCTTTTAAAAATTATTGACATTTTTGTCGTGAAATTTTCAACGCAATAATTAAATAACGATGTCAATTCAATAATCGTTCCAATTTCAACAAAAAAAATTAATATAAAATATTTTATCGACTATAAAGTTTGTTATAAATTTTAGCTTAATCGTAAAAAAAAAAAAAGTGTGTACTTCGCTCGTCGGGGTGTTCATCACCACACGTCGGGTGGGATTTTTATGATGAGTGTATTGAATTTCAAAGAAACGATAAATCATTTCTTCAATAAAACGATTCTGAACGAAGAATGTTGATAATATAAAAAATAAATGAGAAAAAAAATGTTAGAAAAATATCCAAATTTTTTTTTTACATTTTCAAAATTTTTTTGTGTCAAAATTTTTTTCATATTATTTTCTGTTTGTGTTTAAATTGTCATATAGTTCAGATCAAAAAATGATGGTTTACCAGTCGTTTTTGTCAAATTTTGGGTAGTTTTTTCCAAAAAAAAATAATTGAAGAATTGAGAAATTCAAAAAATGACTTCTTTAAAGTACCATCTAGAGGTAAATCCGGTTTCAAAAAGTTACTGATCGAAATGTTTTGACAAGTATTTCCATACAAAAAGTTGTACACAGAAAAAAAAAATAAACATCATTGTAAAAACAATAGCGTCTTCACTTCGTTCAGAATCTAAAATGGAAACTGTTAAATATTTTTAAAGCCAATATTCGTAGTTAACGTGATATTTTCTTGGATGGTAAATTTGACCATGCAAAACTTTACTTGCTAAATTTAATAGTTCATAATCACTGGAAAATCTGAGGTAGGAAACTACTTTGAAAATTAAATGAATAATTGATTCAATGCGAAAGTACACAGCTGCATTTGAATTATAAATAATTCTTTGGCAATTCCAAGACACGTCCATTGTTTTAAAAAGGTTTTCGTGAAATTTTTACATCAAAATATGGTTATCTGATCATCAGAAAATACAATAGAAAAATTAAACAACTAAAATACAAAAGCTCCTTTTTTTTTAGATAGGAATTATTATTATAAAATTTGTAAACGTAAGCAATGAATGTCTCAGTGTATACAAAATGGATTACAAGTTTTAAATACATAACAAAAACAGGCACTTTTTAAGTGATTTTAATTTTGTTTGTTTATCAATATTATTGTTATTGCTTTTTATATATAAAAGTTGAAACAACAAATTAAGAGACTTGGAAATGTCAATGAATAATACAGTCGAATCCGCTTTATTGAGACACATCGGTTACGTGTTATTTTGACCCAATAAAGCGGTTGTTCCAATAATCCGAAATACAAAAACTAACATATAAATTTGTTGAAAAATTGATTTTTTATATATTTTTATTATTACGAATTACAAAAATGTATAGAAATTATTTAATAATACAAAAATAAAAACATGATATTATAACCTTATTATTTATAAAAATACATACATACATATAAAAAATTTTTATTTTTATATTTTTAGAATGTTACTTAAAAAATAATGCGTCTAGAAACTCGAAACTCCCACCGATTCCTAAAAATGGTTACGATAAAATGTCCCAACTATTGTAGCCCAGATAAGCGGTGAACGTTTATCCTACAAGTATAAATTTGTTTTCGTGATTGAAAAATTGTCCCTATTTAACAGTTGTCCTTATTAACTGGTGTCTCTATTAAGCGGATTCGACTGTATACAACATTTAACTCGAGAAGAAAAAAGTTTCTGAGAAGCGAATAGATGTCAGGTATAGATGAGGTAGAAATTATTTTAAAATTAAATTCGACAACATTTGTATACATTAAAATATATATTATATTTACTAATTGTGATAATTAATTTAATTTTTTTTTTTTTCTCAAAATGTATGTGTATACATACATAAATATCATTTTCATTTTTATACAAATATTTCAAGTCTTAATATGTTAATATAATGTAGAATGTCATTAAATATTGATCCAGATAATATTGATTAATACTACCACGATTTTAAAAATATGTTATCTATCATAATTTATAAAAAATATCTCATAATATAATAATATCTTGTTGTATAAATGTTGAATTTTAAAGAAACGATAAATCATTAATACATTTTCTTTAATAAAATGATAATAATCGTAAAAATATCATATAATAATATTTAATAATCATATTATATAGTACAATAGTTGTCAGATTTATATTGAGTGAATTTACCAATTTAATAACACTGTCATCCATACACATTTCGTTATTATTGAGAATTATCAATTTTACATAACTTGCTCAATGATTTTGTGTAATCTCAAAACCGAGTAGTATTTAGTATTTCAGTAGTACTAGTATTTATAATTTGCATATAGACTATATTATATTCTGTTGGTTATTATAAAAATATAATTTGAGAATTTGATAGTTTTACATGGAATGAATCAAGACGTAAACTTGTTTAAGTTATAGGTAGGGTTTATGGTTTCTATTACGAGTATGTTACGTACAATATCTAATAATAATAATATTTTTTACGGGGACGTTTTTATTTATTTATTAAGTATTTAATGGAGGAATCGTTTTATAAAATTGTTGGTGTGTGTGTGTTATTATTTGATTATTTTTTTATATGACATAATAAACTGGTAAGAAATAAATAAAACGATTCGGTGAACGATTAGTACTTGCTAAGGGATCATAAATAATATTATGTAAACCCATCAATGCGTTCTCGCGGTGTTTCCAATCATCATCACATTTTCCCCATGTTTCGCGTGTTCTTAAATTTCACTTGTTGCACGCTACACTCGTACTCTGTGTGTACCAACGTTTTGTCTTATTTTTCTTTATAATAATATTTTCATTTATACACCGTACGTATTCACGACATTGCCGTATTAAATCAAATTGCCGTCGCGAAGCAATATGAAAAATTTTCCACCCAAAGAAAAACAGTAGGTTCAAAACAACATGCCACCAACAAACCCCCTACAAACCACTCGACATCATCACAAACTCATTTTTAAAGTATATTTCACCATTTATATCAAAAATAAACTAAAAAAAAAAACAAAATATCACTATTTTTGTATTAAATTCTTGGTGCGTAAAATATATTTTTACATAACAGACTAACGCTGTTTTTATTTTTCCACTATAATACATAATATTTTACTTCGAATAATGTTACGAATTTTCTCTGAAAATTTGTTACCCTCCCATATATAAATGTGGCTGCCCTGGAACAATTGCTTCACTTCACCCACCATTTGGATATGACTCTGGTTCACAAATATTTAATTTATTTTCAAAAATATTGACAAATAATACCTTTTTTTTTTATTTTATTTTCTATTAAACCGTATTTTTGTCTTATTTCATACATTTTAATAATAATAATAAATAGCTTCGACAATTTTATAGTACTTTATAATAATAATAAGTACCTTTCACTTTATTTACTTTATTATAATTAGGACTAGGGACTTTTAGCTCTAAAAATGTACCAAATATGATATAAAATTTACGAAATATGCACTAAAAATATACAGAAATGCTAAAATAATCTCTTATAAAACATTAATTTTACTGTAAAATATTAAAATATTTAAAAATTGTATTGTATAATATATTTTAATATGTATTATTAATTCTTCTTGTATTATTTATGATTTTTTTTTTAATCTTTATTCTTTTTAAGTTTACATTTAAACAAATAAAATATCAAATAATATTTAATCTCTTCAGAAATTCAGAGAAAAATTTCCCGACACCAAGAAAACTCAAATTAAATATTGAAAAATATTTTAAATATGCGCTTAAAATTCAAATATAACCGAAATATGCACTTATATCGAAAAAAGAGCGAAATATGCAAATTAAAGAGAACTGCATACAACTCCTGCAGTTGTGAAACGCATTTCTTTATTACTTAGCTGTGTTTTGAATGATTTTTGAAAAACGCGCTAACTCCTGTAAGTCCTTAGCCCTAATAATTATAATATAATTTCATATCACGTTAGTTTTATTATTATTGATAAGAAATCAAGTTGAATAACACTCAAATTGGTGCTAATAATAATAATAATAATAACAGTGTATACATTTTTTTCGTGGGTACTTTTTGACTGGCAATCCGCCTACCCCCTCCCCCCAATTATCTTTGGCTTAATTTCTCGCGTGTCGGATGGCTAGAACGACACAAACAACGCAGAAACACGACGTCATTGTCTTAGTTACGCCGCAGACGGATCGTTCGTGTCTCACGCAGGTGATTCAAACGCGAACGCTGGTCGTAATTTATAATTAGTGGGCGCGCGCGTGTACAGACGTTCAACGCGACGCAACTCAATTTACAAAGCAAATGTTAATTACACAAGATGCACACACATACTGACATGGTGTGTCTGTGTCTGTGTATATGTTTGGGCAATGTGGAATATTGGGCAATGTGAACCAAGTAGGTATATTGTATGTAACATCGTTATGTAATTTTTCTAATAAATTTAATTCAATTATGGATTTATTATATTATTATATTGACGGAATGAAAAAAAAAATTAACTAATATCATTATCTATCGAATTATTGTATTATCTAATAAATTTAATTTCTAAATCTTATTATATTACAAATATTTTGATCAAAAAATAAAAAAAAATAAAAAATAAAATTACCAATATTATTATTTTAATTTTAGTATAAACTATAATATTTTATTATTAGGTACCTATTTATTTACACAAGATTTAGAAGCATGACAATTATTGGAATTGCATAGTCTGTCTGATTTTCTACACTATTTATAGTACATAGACATAATATACATATCTGCACTATATGTTTATACAGCGTGTTTCGAAAATTTCATAGTTTTCATTGATAATGTTCTTGGTTCACATTGCTCGGGAAATATGTACATTGCCCGTAACATATATACACGGACAAGTGCGTGCTTGAGACATACCACGACCAGTGGCATACGATTTTTTTCTATAGTGGGGGGAGGGGCTAAAATTCAAAATTTATGATATTTTTCAATATTTATATTTATAAAAATTTAATTTAAGACAAAACCATCACACCGTTTTTTTGTTTTCCAACTTATTTAAAATAATTATCGATGGAACTGGGTTGAATTTTCAAAGAATTAATGAAAAAAAAAAAAAAAAAAAAACCGAACGTATTTCGCATCAAGAGTGTTCTTCACTCCTCGGATGGAATTTAGACGGTGTGTTAAACTTCAAAGAAATAATAACGATTCTTGAGTGGAGCTTCAGTTTATATAAAACAATATTATTTAAGAATTGTATATAATATAATTATTACAAAAGAAAATATTTTATATTCAGGCAGTTTTATATCCCACTATTAACTAAGAACAGGTCAAAAATATTTTGTATTAGAAAAAAATTTACAATTTCTTTTTTTTACATTTTCAAAACTGTCTTGTACAAAAACATTTCTTATATTATTGTCTATTTATATTTAAATAACAGTTTATATTCTATTCGAAATTTGTCAATGATGATAAGGTATTGTGGACATCTTCAAGATTTAAGCAATATTACTTTAGGAATAAGATATAAGGGTGAATCCACGACTTAAATTTGGAGGAGGGATTAGACAAAAATAGATCAATTACACATAAAATTGATGTGGCACTTCCCACTAGATAGCACGATTTTTTTTTTAAAAATAGGTGGGGTTGAATGTTTGATTATTTATAATATTGAAAACTGTAATTTACCATAAATTCTGAACTACCTCTTAGTACTTAAGTGATGAATACCAAATCCAAATATAGACTTCACAATTGTAAGGCATTTCAACTGCAATGGTTTAGAACTGCTTTTAGAAAACTGACCTGTTATAATATTAAATATTACCATTTTAGAAAATCGTTTCTGCGCATAGTTTAACTTTTTAATTAGGCCAACTGAAATAGGATCGCCTAAAAATTAACCAAGTTCAAGCACTAACTAAATGAGAATAGTATAATATTATAACGATCAATGTTCACAAGTCCCCAAATGTCTTTTTAATACATAGTAGAGTTGTGATAGGTTTACATTAAATTTCTATGTTGGGTAACGTGTGTAGCATAAAAGTCAAAATGTAATGAAAAAATTATCTTTAATTGAGATTTTATTTTTTGACATATTTACCACTTGTGGTTCAATATTTGGAGGTTTTCACAAATTTTGGAGAAATAATTTATTATTTCGAAAAAAAAAAAAACAAATGTTCAATTTTATTTTGAGCAGATTTTGATTTCAAAATAAGGTAAAGATGAACTTTTGGATCATTATTTCTAATCGAAAAGTACAAAGTATAAAAACCAAATAAAAATAAACATCATTGTAAGATAATTAGTTTATTCAATTCACTCAGGATTTAAAACTAATCAGTTTTAAAAATATGCTATTCATGTCATTTAGATCAAAATAAATTTATTTTTTATTTTTATCTATAATTTTTAATTTATTTTTTAGAATACTGCGTAGGTTTCACATAAGTACTAAATAAATTACATAACGGAACGCATGTCGATTTATAATCGCTAAGACGATTTTCTCGTATGCAATAATAACAAAGACCTCTCGATAGGAGTTTACCGTTATTATTCAAAAATCCGTTGTATTAAAATTTGAGCATGTTTGTCTTCTTTTTTGCATTGCTTGATTTAATTTTCCAACGTAATTGTGTTCACATCCAAAAACACTTGTAGGTAGTGCACGACGAAAGCATAGCTGAGCAATAAAAAAAAAAGAGAGAAATCTATACGATTCTATTTTCAAGCGAGTTTATTATGGTACGGCTTGACACATAAAATGACAAAGAAATAAAATAAACAATAACACGTGTAATCCTTAGCAGTTGTTTACAATATTTTTGCATTTCTGATTCGCATTACTTTTATATTTTATCAAATGGAAAACATGTCGTCGTACAAATATTTCGACTACTATATTGTAAAATATTTTTTTATTCGTCAAACCAAACTAATTGAAAAATCTTTTTTTCAGAGAGAGGTGATTTTTAAATATTTTAGATTCTACAAGAAGCTAATGCTTTTGCAACGATATTTATTTCTTATTTCAGTTTTTCGTATAAAAACACTTTTCCACAATTTTTCATAAAGTAACTTATTAGATTAGAAACCACATCTTGTCTTTACTTTAGGTCGTTTTTCAAAATTCTCAATAATTTTTCCAAAAACGAGGATAAACTGCAGAAAAATTTAGTAAAAACGATAATATACTCTGTAAACGAGATTTTCATGAAACCGATTTTAGTAATTTAGCCATAACTCCAAAACTAATGCGACTAGAAATTTGAAATTTTCACCCATGAAATAACAATAGGTAATGCAATAGAGACGTGTAAGTGATTTGAATTCTTTTGGGATATATATAGAATTTTGGAATTACTTTCCGTTTTGTAAAGTTTTATTTCATCATATTTAGAACTTTTGGTGTTTTTAGCTGATAAATTTAACATTTTCTCACTCACACTTTTTTATAACTGTTTAAAGTTAGAATTGTTAAGCATACTCAATGTAATACTGACAATAATTATAGTCGGTCGTTTATAATTATTAACTGAAGCTCCGTTTAGAATCGTTTTATTGAAGAAATAAATTTATCGTTTCTTTAATATTTAATACATACACAATGAGTATCTTATCCAAGAAGCAAAGAATTCCTATGTCCCTCTATTATTTCTTACGGTTGAAAAAAAAAAAAAGACGACAATAATATAAGAAAGAATTAATTTAATAATCTGTAATTTTCATGTGAAAATAATAAAGAAAATAGCAGTAATAACGAAATTTCAAGTGTCCAGTCCTTTTTTTTTTCGGAGTGATAATAAAATAACTAAAATTGAAATCAAGAAAATCTTATTCACGCAAATTTTGGAACTTTTTTCAATTTTTTTTTTTTTTTTTTTTTTTTTTGTTTTAGGAAAATTTGGAGAAATTACCTGTTTAAAGTACTACTGAGATGCGATTTTTGATAAAAAAAAAATATTGTATGAAACTTTTGTACAGAAATGTACAAAAATTATTTTTATAAAAAGAAAAAAGAACATCATTGTCAAAACTTCTTTTTTTATCTCAGAATCTAAAATAAAATAAAATCAGAGGCCTAGGGAGGGGTGATCGCCCTTTCGTCACCACCTCTCAAAAATATGCTCTTGCAAACTTTTGTCTAAAGTATATTAATGATGTGTTTTTAAATGTATTTAAATGGTGACTGTGCAATAGTTACACAATACATAACAAAAAAACCCTATGTGCTGATATATTTTGGTTTTCTTTAAGATGTCTTGTTCAAAAATTGTATTCTCAATAACGACAAAAAAAAAAAAAAATACCCTGTAGTTTGAATGATTGTAATTTAAATAGAAAAAAATTAATGATTTTTATATGGCAGCTTTCTCCCTGCACTTGATAAATTCGATCTAAATATTAACATAATTATCAACAGAACGATTTCGTTCCGTCTTTAATTGTCACCCCGAAAATTTGAATATCACTGGTTTGAAAAAAAAAAAAAAAAAGAAAGAAAAAAGAAAATAATAATGATAATAATAACTCGAATCGTTCGAAAAACATCATTTGTATTCCGGCGGGGGTAATTGTTGGCAGGCACATTGCTCCTAAAGTAATTTACAATTATAATAATAATAATAATAAAATGGACCCATTCAATGTTAAATGTTTTGTTGATGACTTCATTAGTAGAAACGGTTATATCGTCGCAGAAGAAAATGATATGAAATTAATTTATATTATGACTTAACATCGAGTTTTAATGTCAAAGACGATATAATACCTCCGTATACATATTATTTATACGTATAATGTGACACTTAAGTGAAACTAATGTGCGTGTGTGTGCTATGCATGGCCATCATATATATATATATATATATATATATTTATAGTACTGCGCAACATTTGTCGTTTTGCTGTGAATATTACCCCGTTATACCTTCTCGTTAACGACGACCGTGGTTAAAACAGTCATATTTTTTAATTAATTGTTCTTATAAGTTTAATTTTATTTGTTTTTCAAGTGAAACACAACGTACTTTGTACCATGTGCTGATAATTATAAAGTATGCAAAATATTCATTTAGGAATTCGGGTAAATATTAGTTTGATTTGTCCAAAATCAGTTACAACTGGGGCCCGGATTTAAATGCACTATAAAATCATCGAAAAATGCTCTAAAAAACAGCCAAAAATGCCCTTAAAAAATACATTTTACCATGAAAATACTCTTAAAAAGGTCCTTTGTGTTTTTATATTTTAATTTGTTTTCTTATTTATCGTCTGCCAAGTTTGGGCATCCATAAGTAAAGATAAAATATAGACATCATCGCAATTATAGAAAGATTTCTAGATATTTTTAGGGAAAAAACCCAAAGAACATATAAAATATTTTGAATTAGTTAAATTTAAATCATTCGTACTATGTACAGATACTATGCATTATAAAAATTGTAAGCACATTGTTGAAATATACCTTTAAATGAATAAAATGACCGAAAAATGCTAAAATATGCTCTAAAAATAAAAAATGCAAAATAATGCAAAACAAAAGTTTCACTTTTGAGTTCTTTGTTACATGAAACAAATTATGTACTTGGAAAGCATTGCCTAAGATCACCAAAATAAATATGCATTTTGCATTGGAATCCGGGCCTAAGTTATAACAAAACTAGAGTTTATTATTTTAAACACATTTTAACGTCATAAATCACATGGGTTTTATTCATAATTATTATTGTAATCAATATTATAATCTACGAGTTTTTCGCGGATATTAAAATTTCAATTATAAGATTATGATACTCATAATACACAAACTTACCTAATTAATTAAGATCCTTGACACGAGCTAGATTTTGTGTACCGTTCGATACGATGAGTACAACTGCATTTCATTTTTAAAACGGCCGATCTCGAATCGCAAAATTTTCTGAAAAAAAAAAAAAAAAAAATGAATAATACTTCCATTTAATTTAATTTTATATAAGTATATATTTTTGAGTTTCAACATTTTTCATATTTTTGTCGTAACTATATTTAAACTTTTATAAGTTTGAACTGATAAAAACAATTTTCGGAGGTGTATTTGTCAAATGTTGTATAGTTTTTCCAAATCTTGGAAAACTATTGAGAATTTCCAAAAATTATGTCCCAAAAGCACCATAAAGAGGAATAATTCTAATTTAAAAAAAATGCTAGTCGAAACTTTTAAACACGTATTTCCATACGAAAATAATAAAAAAAAGAGAACCTCTTTGTAAAAACACTGTCTTCTTAATTTTACTCAAAATATAAAATTGCGTTATTGGTGTACAGTTGAATTGATAATTGCATTAGGTGTAGATAAACAGTGACGTCTTCATAAATCTGTCGTTAGGAATGTATAGATAATAGTTGATAATAACTACTAATTAGGTCGACGTTAAGACTTCGTCAATTACAGGCGATGGAAATTCGTTTTGTATACGTAATATCCCCATGTTAATATATCACAATTCATTTTGCAATTTAGTTATATTTTAATGGCTGTTTATACGAAGTCGCAACGCTTTTATTTTAAACAAATCATTTATTGTACATTAGTGGCTGCAGATAAAACGAAATTAGTTTGATATGAATGGATTTGATACACAAGGTTTTAAATTGTGTCGGATAGTATTCGCGCACACATTAAAGTATAATCGCATTACCTAGGAAAAAATTCAATACTACTATACCCTAATGCTCTTTAATACTCTTAGAAAAGAAAATACGTTCTATAGAGTCGGTACAGTCAGTTTTAATAAGTAATAACTCGTTTTTTTTTTGTTTTTTTTTTTTCATTCTCATTTCTTTATATGTGGACTTATTCCGTGCAGATTCAATACTCTTCGTCTCTGTAGGTCCAAATAGTTTCGCTCGTCAGAAACGGAGAAGAACAAGTAATCGTACAAAAAACGCTGAGTAGATTTTAATTACCTACGTCAGAACCCCTATTGCACGTTTTGGCTGCGTTTCACAGATTAAAAAAGCCGGACATACTTCACACGATGGGTGTTCTTCGCACGATGGGTGGGATTCTCTTGACGGGTGTATTTAATTTTAAAGCAACGATGGATCATTTCTTCAATAAAACGATTCTGAACGAGGAAAGTTAATAATATAAAAAATAAATGAGAAAAAAAAATGTTAGAAAAATGTCCAAAATTTTTTTTCACATTTCCAAAATTTTCTTGTGCCAAAATCTTTTTTGTGTGATTTTTTATCTATGTTTAAATTTTCATATAGTTCGGATCAAAAAATGATGGTTTTCGAGTCTTTTTTGTCAAATTTTGGGTATGTTTTTCAAAAAAAAAAAAATTGAAGAATCGAGAAATTCAAAAAATGACCTTTTTAAAGTACAATCTAGATTGTACTCTAATTTAGAGTAGGGTGACCATATTTATAAATTTTAAAAACGGGATGAATAATTTTTTCATTTTAGCATGTCTTTAAGATAACAATGAGGTACATTTGGGATTCTAAGTAGAGAGAAGAAGCTAGTTTTAATAATAATGTTTTCCTTTTTTTCTGTGAACACATTTTCGTATAGAAATACTTATCCAAAAGTTTCGACTAACAACTTTTTGAATCCAAATGGTACTCTAGATTGCCTCTAGATGGTATTTTAGAGAGGTCATTTTTCGAAATTCTCAATAGATTTTCCAAAATTCGACAATAACGCCTTTAAAACATTTTTTCTTTAATCCTAACTTTATGTAAATTAAATTATTATAGATGGACTATAATATCGAAAATATTTTGGTGAAAGAACTTTTGTAATAAGTGAAGATTTTTTTTCCCCCATAAAAATGTTTTTTTGCTGTTCTCAGCTGTTAATAGTGGAATATGAAACTGGATAAGTAAAAAATAAGTTTCTTTTGTAAAAATAATGAACTTCATAATTTTTAAGAGAAATTTTCTTGAATCAACTGACGATGACGCTCCGCTTTGAATTGTTTTATTAAAGGAATTATATTTCATTTCTGTAAAATTAATCACATCAAGTCCCACCAGACATGTCACGCTGTACAATAATAATTTTTTTTTTTTTTTATGTATTTTATTCTTTTACGCAAATAATATGGAAGTGACGGGATTAAAATAGGACCACTTTCTGAAAACCGGACAAAAAGCGTCCCATTCGAAGTGTTTGGGCATTTTATCCCAAATTGCGACACGTTTGGGCACTCCATATCCCCCCCAAAAAAATACCACGTTTGGGCACTAAAATGTATATACCTTTGTTTAAGTGGCGCGAAGCTAAGTAAAAAAAAAAAAAAAGTAGAGCTGTCCTACCGTAGTAGGACCTTTTCCGTTAATTCACTATCACTATTTTTTTTTTGGTTTTTCTGTTTTTTTTTTTTCCTAACTTAACCTATCGTTTTCAAAACCTTATCGAACGTTATAAAAGCGTAAGTCAGTTAACCGGATGTTTGGTCAACTCGCTACGCTCGCCGACGCCTCCGCTTCTCCGAAAATCAAAAATATCCCTCGACTTGCAACGTGGGGATAATATTACTATTTTTTATTTAACACGAGTACATTTGAATATATATATTATGCATGTATGTACATATTTTATATACTTTTTAAACAAAGGTATATATATATATTTTACATTTTAGTGCCCAAACGTGGTATCTTTTTAGGGATATAGAGTGCTCAAACGTTGTGTGGATTTTGAATACTAAACAGGTAAAAATGCCCAAATGCTGCACCGGTACATGTGTATCAATATTGAATAATAATTCATTGCAAGGGGTCACTTTATAGGAGTTTCGTTGTTTATATTTTCGTATAATATTATATACATAGGTACAAGCCGCGTGGTAAGCACGTATTATAGTCGCGCTGATTAGATTCGAGTTTATTAAAAACGGATGTGGCGGGTGATTTGTCTTCATTTACCCCTCCCCCCTCTTGCATTCAGTGTTATCGCCGACCAAATGAATATAAATAAAATGATAATTAGATTTATTGGCTTACGTTCGGCACAAAAGAAGAAAAAGAAAAAATAAAATTTTTAAAGACTTCTAAATTGCCGTTTTTGCGACCATTATTTCCTTTTCGTGCCATTTAGACATTGTAAATAGGCACTTTTAACGCCAATTGTTGTTTCCTAACACTTTATGATTTGAAGGTGAAAAACTTCGGTTTGGCTTTTTAAATCGTTCAAACTGTCTAATGGGCTTACAGTAAGTACGTATTACTTTCATCACGAACATTAAAAATAAAATGAGTGTTAGAAGAAACTTATTTTTTCCATATTAAACTTTGTAAGCTGTCTCATAATGTCCTTTGAGGTACTAAAATGTATTGAATGGTGAAAAATAAATTTATTGCATTAAAATATTAACAGGATATCACAGACAAATTTTTACAATAATTATTCCCAATAATCTAAATTGAAGTTTTTGAAATTTTCTTATCGATTAAGTATTTTGAAAATACCATTTCGGAAATACGCAATACATTTTCGATCTCAGTAAAAACTCGCGGTAATTGCTTTTGTGATCTTCTCCTCATTTTGGAAATAAGTTGCTCCCAAATTTTTTTTTAATGGACCATACAATAATAATGAATATTTCGAAATAATGATTTTCAACATACAAATAGAGTTCTAATCCTTTATTTATAATATTTTTCCAACAAATTCAGTATAATTAATCAATACATGAATTAAATTGACACTTTTAAATATCAAATCACTAATTTCATCTCTTTTTTTTTTTTTTTTTAGAGGACCATAACAATACTTACTTTTTAAGCAGAAAATTCAATTTGAAAATTCTACTGAATTTTAGAATGCAACTTTTATTTTGTACTTTCCAAACATTTTAGGCTTTTGAACGAATTGAAAAAGCTATTGTTTTTACAATGGTATTATTTTTTCCTGTGAACACTTTTTCTTATAGAACTTGTTGAGAAGTTTGAATTTGTTCATAAGTCTTGATCAGAAACTTTTTGAAACCAGATTAGCATCTAGTTGATACTTAAAAGTGGTTATTTTAGATTCTGAACGAAGTGAAGAAGCTTATGATTTTACAATGATGTTTATTTTTTTTTTTTTTCTTTCTGGAAACACTTTTTCGTATAGAAATACTGGACCAAACGTTTCGATCAATATCTCTAAAGAACCGGAATCACACCCAGATGGTACTTTAGAGATGTCATTTTTCCAATTTCTCAATACTTTTTCCAAACGCGGTGAAAAACTGTTGAAAAATTAACGAAAAACGGCAAAATATGCAGTTACCGGCATTTTCGTAAAATTGAAAATTTATTTTTACCATAACTTCTACAATAATGGAGCTAGAAACTTGAAACTTT
>JAIPRM010002215.1:0-31861 GCA_025469315.1 Stegophylla sp. TES_Ste_2020 | reverse complement strand
GTGAGGTCGTAACGGCCGTTTATATACGTAAACATAATAAATACGGACGAACGAGTGAAGACGTATTTTTATCGATGAAAACGTTCGCTTGAAAATGTACGTCTCGTCTGTTTCCCGGGTTGTTTTTCTTTTCATCCACTTCGGGTCAGTGGCGGCCCCCGAACTTTTTTCTTCCATTACGCACACAAAACAACATCCCAACTACCCTTTTGTGTGTTTCCAGACAAGATATCAATATTACCAGTGATCAAAAATGTTTTATCAACAGAACACGTTCAAATGTTAATTAATAATTATAACTTCATATCCGGCTTTCAGCTTGGAATTTTCTAACACTTTATTTTTCTGAACATATTTTTTTACTTTTAGTAAAATTGTCTTTTTTTCTTTTTATTTATTTATTGGATTAAAAAAGTTAAGTTAAGCTAAGAAAAGCAAAGTGTAGACAAGAAAGCCGGACATGCTTGGCATCTAAAGTATTCTTTACTTCTCTGGTCAGATACTGTTGTTGAATGTACTGAAAACGAAAACTTTTATTTTTCTTTATATAACTAACACACTTTCCTTGGAATCGTATTATTGAAGAAATTATTTATTGTTCCTTTAAAATACAACCCACCCACCAAGAGTATCTGGCCTGAGGAGCTAAAAATACCCAAGGAGCGAAGTATGTCAGATTTTTTTGTCTATGATTTTTACATTTTTTTTTTTATATTAAACTTATTTTTCTCATCAACATTTTTTTTTTCTAGTTAATTTTGGTATATATACAATTGGCTGAGTAAATAATGATTTTTTTTTTTTAAGAACAAAATTGATAATTTTTAAGTAAAATTGTCTTGAATAAACTGAAACTCCACTCAGAATCATCTTATTATAGAAATTATTGATCGGTTCTTTAAAATTCAATACATCCACCAAGAATATCCCCACCTAAGAAACAAAAAATACCCATGGGGCGCGAAGTACCTATATGCTTTTTTTTTTAAGTTGTCTTAGTAAAGAATTTTTTATGAGTGCTTAAATTTATAATATTACAGGTCAAACGATCGTAAATACATAACAATGGCAGATTTATTTTCGCGTGATATTTCACAAGAAATTTACTCTTGTATAGGTAGACTTGTGCGAACGTGCATTTTCAATTTTTGATAAAAGGTTATATAACCGTGAGTAGTAAAAAGTGCAGATTTTTTCAACCTATAATATCGATAAAAATATAGACGTTATCACGATGTTTGAAATTGTTTCGTCGCCGTCTCTACGTGTGGTGGCGTAATGCGTACAAGCCGGAATTGCGGTCGAACAAAGTTGCAGCGATGAGAGACGTGCAGCAGTAAAAGGAGGATGAGGGAGAGTAACAAAAAAAATAAGGGAAGAAAAAATACCCGGTGCACTGGTGTGGGTGGGAGACTGGTGGGGGCGCAAGACGCACGATGGCTTTCACAGTTGGGATAGGGGACAGAGAGCATGGTAAAGTTTATACCTAAGTACACATTCACATGTATACACTACACATATACATATACGAAGTCGAAGGAACAGTTCAATCAATATCCATGGTACGTGCAGCAGAGAGACGTGACGGAGACGCGCATAATATTGCCGTTCGATTTATATAAATTTTATATTTAAATATACATACATTACATACATTCATATATATATATATATACCTATTTATGAATGTTATATTGAATATGGTAACTTTTTAACTATACTAACCTAAAATTCAAGACCCAGTGTTAATGCACACATTTTATTGCTGTTTTTTTTTTCATTTAAATTATTTTTTGAGTTGTATAGCTTTCTTAAATCATTTTTAATAGTTACTACTTATTATTTCTAATTAACATTCTGAAAGCAAATATTGTTTTTGAAAATGTATATCTTATATATTTTTTTCTTTAGTACATTAGTGTTTTCAATAACAGTATTCTCTTTTGGAATATTAACGAAATAATAGTGATCACCATTATTTTCAGAAAACCAAAAACCTCAAAAATGTAACAAATTAAAACTAGTTTTAAAATTATATAACGAAATTCTAATTTATGCACTACATTTGATTAAATTGAAACCACAATAAGTAAATCTTTTAGAAACCCCCTGCATAATATGTATCTAAATAAATATATATATATATTTATACGCATGTATATTGAGCAACATCTCACAAAGGTTAACTTATTGCAATTTGACCCTGTGTTATGCATACATTTAAATTAATTTCATATATATATATATATTCATATGTATATATATTATAATTGGTTTTGGTCCTAAATTTAAATTCCCTAGTAACGTACAAATTATGTCTCAAGAACAATATGCAACGGTATTTTGTAGAGCACTACGTCTTACGTGACTTTTTCACATTCATTCATTTTCAATGAAAAAGTAAATCTGTTAATATTTATAAAATGTATAGAGTGATGTTATTTCAAAAAGAAAGCTGGATATAATACGCACCATGTGTATTCATCACTCCTTGGGTCAGATACTCTTGATGGGTGTATCGAATTGTAAAGAAGCGTTTTGTTATCTATATTTTACTTATGTTTGCTTTGCTTTACTTCAATTTACTTTATTTGTGCAAAATTATCATTCAATTTTCATAATTTTATAATAGATTTATATAGGTAATAAATGCGATGAACTCCTCCTTAACACCCGTTCTTCTATCTTCACCACTATTAGTTACATTTATAACACTGTTGGCGTCTTAATATTTCCTAAATTTCCTAATTTCCTTGAGTAAAAGAAATTCCAAATAACTAGGGTTAGGAAAATTATATGCTAAAACCCTACAATAGAGGCATTAAAAAGTTTTAAAATATGCTACAAAAAAATGGTTTTATATATAAAAATTCCATTGAAAAATTATTTGAAAATGTAAATGTTAGCTGAAAATTACTTTTAATACCGAACTTCCTAATGAACGCTTTTTCATTAGTTCAAACAAATTAATTCTGAGAACACCTAAATATAATTAAATATTTATGTGAAACAAAAAAAATTAAAAAATGTTTTATTTAACTGTAGGTACTGTTCATTATACTTTTTAATATAAATAATATTTAACATGCGTATTATTTTCTTTTTGTTTTATTTGTTTAATAAGTCTACTTTAATTTGATTAATATGTATCTAAATGTGCCAAAAATTTGGAATATGAATAAAATTAACTTAAACCGAATATAAAAACTAATAAACTCATACTGAAATAACAAAAATGCATTAATTCTTAAAAACCGTGAGAATATGAAAAAAATACAACAAAAACGTTTTTATTTGAAATCTGTGATGTAGGTATGAACCGGATTATGTGTTTGATTAGCTATATCCTAGAGTACTATGTAAAATAAAAAATGTAAATGTTCCAATTTTTCAACTCCACTAATAATGATTAAAAAATATAAATATTATAAATTACATAGAGAAAAGTTACATATTGCATGGATCCAAGGGGAGGACGATGGGGTACTCGCCCCCTACCAAAAAATTTTCAAAAGCCAAATTAAAAAAAAATAAAAAGTGGAAAAATGTATCAATTTGATGTGTATTTAATCTATTTTTATGTAATCGCCCCCTCCAAAATTTAAGTCCTGGATTCACCCACCCTTGATGCAGATTATTGCCAATAATCATTATAGGAGACACTAATCGAACATTGCTTTCCTTGATTATGAAGTACGGGACAAAAAATTCGAATTTGTTTCATTTATCAGATATGACATCAGCAACAGCTTTCACAACTGATTATCAAACTATGAAAACTTTTACAACTTCATTAGTGATGCCATGACAATCGTTTAGCAGTTATTTTTATTACAACACTGGTAATTACTTAGCAGTTATTATTTTTTATGTTAAAATATAAATAACAAATTTTATTACATAATTTAGAATTCTGTGATCATTTTAATATGATTTATTCAATTGAAAACGTCATCATCAAGTACCAGTACGTTACATTCCCATTATAATCGTGTTCGAGGCCACAGTCATACAATTCGGGTCATTTCGAGTATAGTTTCTGTAGTCTGATATGAGATTGTTCATAATTCAATTGTGTAATGTGTTTTTAATAATAATAATAATTATTTTATTTTTTTTTATTTCTATTCAAACTGACCTTTGACAATAGTTTGTTCTTTTTTATTACATAGTAATTTTGTTGTTAACAAGTTGTTCTATAATAGAAGGATTTTCTTGTTCTCGGAAACATACTGTTGAACATGTTATAAAATATGAGGTGTTTGGGCAAGTTACTTTTTTTTTTAGACTACAAAAAAAAAATAGGAAAATTTTTAAAACAAATGTAAGTTTAAAGTAACTCATATGTATATATATTTTTTTTATAACTAGTTGAAGTTATAAGTTAACTACAAAAAAAAGTCACTTAACCAAGTTAGAAACTAGTTACTTTTATGTTTTGATACTTAAAATTAGAGTTCGGATGTAAATGATTGAAATTTCAGTAATATATGCTTTTAAAATGACAAAATATGCTCTTATATGCCTTCAAATACATTAAATATACCTATTTTTCAACAAATATATGATAAATAATTACAAAATATGAAATTATGTATCTTAAAATGTATTAATTACACATTTTTTTCTACAAATATATGTAAAAGATGGTTAATATTGATTCAAAATAAATTAAATATCCATTTCAACTTTATTTATTTGTATTTTGGGTTAATGGTCATTGAATTTTACTTCGTTCGCATTTCTTGCTATGATTTACGCATGATCATACTACAGAGTATTCAAGTGCCGTGTTACTAAAAATCATTTATTTACAGACTAACTTCACTAATGTAATGTTATCTAATTTAATATTATTTAATATATAACATACATATAAATACAATTAACTCTAGTCGATGAAAATAAGTAATAATTAAAAAAAAAAAAAACATTTTATAGTATTTATGATTTATAAATATGCTACTAAATCTAGAAATAAACAAAATATGCGTTTATGTGCTCAAACATATCAAATATGCAAATATATACAAAATAAGTTTACATATCTGCAATCGTGACTTCATGAATTGGATTTGTATTGTATTCTGGTATAATTCTGGTGGAGGTAAAAAAATATGCAAAGTCATAAACATTCAAGCTCTACTTATAATCCATTTCAAAACATTATTCAAATTTTTGTTAAATGTACATAACGCATTATGTCAGAACTATAATGTCAAATTTTTAATTCTGGAAGTCTATAGAATTCTAAAACTGAGTAGGAAAAGTACAAAATGCATATAATTGTGGGTATTCTATAAAATGTCGAAAATTTAAGTAGGCATAAAAAAAATGTATTTTATGAAAAGCAACTTAACACGACTACAAAAAATAAATAAATTGTAACTGATAAATAATAAACTGAAGTTAGTAGCTACTTTATATAGTAGAAACAATGTAGTAATAAATGTGCCTAACACGAAGTAACTTTCAAAAAAAAAAAAATAATAATAATAATAGTAATTATAACTCATTAATCAACTTAGTTAAAAGTGATTTAACTTTTAACTTAAATTACCAACTCATTATTGTGTAGCCTTGGTAAAATAATATTACATAATAATAATTGTTCTCCGCGGTCGAAAATTTCGTTCACACATTATTTTCTTATTACGCCACCGCAATCACGTTAAATCTGAATATGTGTGTCGAAAACGCGGTCGTATATTATAATATTATTGTAGTCACATCAACAACATAATGAATATAGAAGTTCTATAAAAATCTCAAAAACAACTCATAAACCCTTTTAATAATGATTCCACGTCCCACTGGTCCACGCGATTTACAATAAGCGGTTACCCATCGCGTGAAAACGCACGCTATTTACTTACCAGTAAAATGTAATTTAATGAAGGCGTTGTCACTGCTGGACGTCCCACTTTACCCGAAATATTCTTCTTTATCAATTTTAGGAGAGGTGATTATAAGGTGGAAGGTCCTTTTTTGTTTTCATACATTTCCCATTGAAGTTAAATCTGGCGTTATAATTTTAAATCCCGAAAAAAATCTATAAAGTACTTTAGTGTAGGAGACATGAATTTAAAGATAAATACATACTTCTAAACATTTTTTTGTTTAGCAGACACTTAAAACAAATAATTTATAATAATATGATGAATAAACATTTTAATAGGAAGTGTTCATTGTTCATTTCATTTATATATTTTTAAAGTCGGACATATTTTGCACCACGGATATTCATCGTTACTAGGGTCAGATACTTTCAGTGGGCTTGTAGAATTTTAAAGAAACAATAAATCATTTCTTCAATAAGATGATTCTGAACGAAGGAAGTTAATAATATAAAGAATAATAAAAGTCATCATTTATAACACATTCACCAAGAGTATCTGACCCGGAGAACGAAGAATACCCGTGGTGCGAAGTATATCCGTCTTTCTTGTGTATACTTCACTTATTTTTGCTTAATGCTTTACTTTACTTTACTTTATATTACTCTACTTAACTTTCTTTTTATCCAATAAATAAAAAAAGAAAAATTAATGAAAAAAAAAGTATTAGAAAAATATTCAAATTTTTTTTTCACATTTAAAAAATTTTTTTGTGCCAAAATGTTTCTCATATTGTTGTATATCTATGTTTAAATTTTCATATAATTTAGATAAAAAAATGACGATTTCCGAGTCTTTTTTGTAAAATTTTGGGTAGTTTTTCCCGCTGAAAAAATTGAAAAATTGAGAAATTCAAAAACTGGTCTCTTTAAAGTACCAACCAGAAGCAAATCCGGTTTCATAAAGTTGCTAATCAATTATCAAGACTTTTGGACAAGTATTTCTGTATGAAAAAGTGTTCACAAAAAAAAATAAAAATAAAATTCGTTTAGAATCTAGAATTATAATACATTTTTTAAAGAAAAATATTCCAAATAATAGGTTAAAAGCTTTAATTTTATGTCCAAATCAATATATATTCATTAAATTTTGAGTTTTTTTTTCTTTTCCAATTATTATGAACGTTGCTTTATCACAGCGGAGTTTTCAACACTTTAAAAGTTTTTTATGTTATATATTAATAACTGAAGTAGTCGCACCAAATATTTTATGACTAAATAAACATTGAAGAAAAAAAGTAGTAATGACAAGTTATTAATAATATGATTAGTTTAGTATTAATTAATTAGTTAAAAATACAAAAAAATATTAAATATAGCTTCTATTTGCTCTGCTCTCATTTTCGCCTCCTTCTTGAACATCATGTATAACCGCCACTGGATTTTAGACACTATAAATTCTGTCAGACTTGTCCGACGTTAAATAACCTCGAGTCTGGTCTCGACGTATTTTCCCCGGCACACGATAGTCGAATGTCGGAGATGTTTAATCGTCGTCCCCGCGTTTTCGTTTTGTTTGAAACTTTGCTCGGTATTCGTGGTGAAGTTTACATCGCACTTTACGCAACCATAGCCCGCGCAAAACTGGATAATGGAGAGGACGAAAGTAGTATTTCACTACCCTTACAGTCACACGGAATAGTTAGTCTGAAAGTAACCCCCTACCAAAACCTCCAACGTTTCACCAACTTAACCCGACAGTATCCTCAATTTATCAAATGATTCATGCCATTTTAACTTAAATATTGAGTTACTTTAAATATATATATATATAGTATTTTATTTTTATTACTGTAAAACATATTATCTACACTCTAAAGTATGCTATTTATACATTTTGAATAGAGCAAAGAAGCTAGTATTTTCACAATGATATTTTTTTCCTGTTAAAAATTTTTCGTATACAAATATTTGATAAGTTTCCACTAGCAACTTTTTGAATCACAATTTTTAGATGAATGGATACTTTATAAAATGGTACTTTTAAAAGGTAATTTTTTGAAATTTCCAATACTTTTTGAAAAATTTGAGAAAATCTACCTAAATTTTGACAAAACGCCTTATAAACTGTCGTTCATTAATATAAACTATAGGAAAGTTTAAATATAAATAGACAATAATATTAGATATGTATTGGTGGGAGAAAATTACGAAATTTAAACTTTTTTTTTTTTTTCATCAACTTTTTTTTTTCTGTTTTCGGTATATAGTGGATTATAGAACTGTCCGAATTTAAAATTATTTATTTATTTATTTTTTGTTATATTAATAAACGTTATAATTTTCAATTAATATTGTCTTAAATAATACGAAGTTCAACACAGAATGGTTTTATTAAAGAAATGGTTTATCATATATTTTAAATGTAATACACCAATCAAGAGCATCCCACCATAGGAATGAAAAATACCCATGGTTCAAAATATGTTCGGAGTTTTATTCCTAAGGACGATAAGTGAATTTCGTCCTGTGATGTTTACTGAAAAATAATATTAATTATGAATTACGATTTGTTATAACCGAATAATTAGTAACATATTATAAATAAGTTGAATTAAAGAAACTTTGAACAGCTAGACCGTTAACCGTTAAGACGTCCTCATCTAAGCAACGTTTCTATGGTGGTCTTATTCACTTATTTATGGATATACGAAAACTTTCACCTAAATTTTTTATGTGGTCTTGAAGTTTTGAGATGTTTAGATCTTAATGAATGTTTTGTCTTTTGAAAGCCAAAGAGCATGTATATTGTCCTTAAAATTTTATTTTGAAAAATCTGTAATTTATTTTACTATTATTTGAGTCTGTGCGTATTTCCCTCAAACAGGTCTAGCGTCATAATATTATGAAACATTACCCAATGACCGCAATTGCTCATAGATAAGTTATGAATATTTTAGATTCTGAGTGGTACGATGAAGCTGGTGTTTTTATAATGTTATGTTGTTTATTTATTTATTTTTTTATTTTCTATTGTTATGTAAATACCATTTTGTATAGAAATAAATGTCCACATGTTGCAACCAGCATCTTTTATGATTGCAATGCGCCACTATAAATGGTACTTTTGAGAGGTAAATTTTCGAAATTCTCAATAGTTTTCTCAGAATTTGGAAAAAGCTTCCCTAAATTAGACAAAACTTGAAAACAATCTTTTTTGATCCAAACTTTATGCAAATTTAAACATAGATAGATATAGATAATAACATGAGAAATATTTTGGCACAAGAAAATTTAGGAAATGTAAAAAAAAATTTGTAAATTTTTTTTGCACTTTTTTTCTGATCGAGGAATTTTTTACTTTTTTCAGTTAATAGTGAAATATAAAACTAGCTGAGTAAAATATATATATATTTTTTATTATCATAACAAACTTTATAATTTTTAAGTATAATCATCTTGAATAAATTGAAGTGCCACTCACAAAAGTCTTATTAAAAAATTAATGATTTATCATTTCTTTAAAAGTCAGTACACCCACAAGGGTATTCCCACTCGAAGAGCGAATATTACCCAAAGTGCGAAGTACGTCCTTTTTTTCTTATTATTGTTATAGGTTCTTGTTAATAATAAAGAACATGATAGCTAAACGTTGATAAGCTTCTTGAAGTTTTGATGATAAGAGTGACTACCGAGTTAATCTTTTGCCTAATATTATGCTAATTTCCTTTGAGGGTTATTGAAATGATAAATAAAAGACGATATTTAGACGTTATAAAATAGATTTTTCTGTAATTTAATAAAAATTATAAAATATATTATAATAATAATTTAATTAGTCATATACACAATTAATTAAGTAGGTATGTAATTATATCACACAATGAGTAAATATCGTAACATATATAATATATATACAATATGATTTATATGATCTTTATCAATTATTAATCTACGTCATTGAAAACTTTCAACGAATAAAAATAATGTTAATAACGCACAGTACGCTGTTAAAGATATTAATTATAAATTAATAGCCTGTGCTCAAAGCTCTTTAAAAATTTTTCCAATTTACAATCCCTCCGCTTCCCCTCTCCCCAAATAAATCTTTAAGATCTAAGCCACTGCTTGTAGATAATATCCACGAGGACGAGATACGCGCGTCAATAATGATTCATGTACGATAACGATGGTGATAATAATAATAATAATAATAAAATAATAACAATATTATTATTGTGCTCCAGGCGTGATTTGATTTTCAACCGATTTCCCATAAGTGAATTGCAAAACGCTCGCACATAATTTTATTCCTCTTACCTTTTTATGAACTTTACCGAGAACTTATTATTATTAATATTACGAGAACATCACACGCAGCTTACGCCTCTCTCCGAGACTACAGCAGCGGCGTGAACAAAAACAGGATTTATATCTACTTAATAATAATATAATATAACTGTCATTATTGTCAAGTTAAAGTGAAATGTCACTCATTTTCTTACCCTTCCCTGTCCTGCCATACTTTTGACCACAACGCTGAATACATTTTGGCATAAACAGCAATTGAGAGAGGTTCGAGAAGGCATTTGCACCCCTTAAGAATTATCAAGAAGGGAAAACCTATACTTCCCTCCATAAAAGAATGAACTACAAAACTCGTTGTTTCATTACTTTAAATGAATATCCCATTTCATTACTAACACTGAAAAAGTTTCGTTTTTTTATTGTGTATACGTAACGTAATAATTGTTTTTGAAATTCCGACTTAAATAAAATCTGTAGTATTTTAACGACAACAGTATCACTTATGCATATCGACAAATAATTTTAATAATTGTTACCAGTGGTTGATTTAATTCAAAGCACCAAAATAAATATGAATATTGGAGCGCGTACTTCATCAAATGTTGAAAGCAGGCACGTAGCTTTGGGGTGGCCGGGCCACCTTTAGAAGTTTACTGGCCACCCCAACTATTTTGTTGATGCACTTAAGTTAAATTAAACGTTCATTAAATCTCAAGTCAAACAAAAATCATTGTGAGGAAAGATATTATGTATTTCAAATAACTTTGATTTTAAAATATGTTTTTAATTCAGCATATTATAACATAACCATTATTACAATATTATTATTATTAGGTACTAGGTACATTGTTACAGTGATATTTTGATATCTATTTCTGCTCATCATGTGCCCCATTCCAGTAATGAATGGAAATTACTGGTGATTGGATTGATGGGATTGAGAATTACAATATTAGTAGTAGTAGTAGTAGTATATATTTATTGTTATTTCAAAAATTACAACTTAAATATAATATAATACATTAGAATGCGAAAAAATTTGTCTCCAAAAGCCTTAGCTTGTGGGGAGACAAAAGTTCAAATACTTTTAATTTTATGATTTTTACTTATCAACACTATTTACAAATTTAAATACAGATTAACATAAAAACATTAAAATACAAATTTAGTACAGAAGCCATATAATGTATAATTGGAGTAAGTATAGAAATAATGTTATGAAATTTTGAACGTATAAAATGTTTGGAATAAGACTGATTGTTATTTTCATATTTAAACATAATAATAATGCGATTGTCTTGTGTTTTCTTTATTTTTCATCACGGGCTACTGTTAACATTTGCCACCCTAATTTGATTTCGACCAATGTTTGGCCACCCTAGGTTGTAAATTCCTGGCTACGTGCCTGGTTGAAAGCAAAAGAGCAAACGCAAAAGCACTAATGCAAAAAGAACGAACGGCAATATGAGCAAAATTAAAAAAAAAATTGAAATGAAAAAAAGTTGCACTAAATTTTATAAATGAAATGTATCATGTTATGTGACTGTATAACAAATCTGATTATAAATAATTTATTTTTTCCTCTGTACTTGAATAGGTATCGATAATAACACCGATAAGTTTTCGATTGTTATCCTTTTTTTAATTTTATCTAATGAGGATAAAAATAATTTCTTAGAATTAAATGGTAAAAATTTAGCAAAACAAAATTTCTATTAAGGGCGAAATTTTATCTTGAGATTTTATTTCATTATATTCAATGTTCCATGTTTAAATTAACTCCAAGTGCCACCTATGCATTTTGGTCTTTTTTAATTTGGTGAATGAAGTCATTATAATATACGTATCACACAAAGCATAATATGCTTTATCAGAGACAATCAACTAGATAAAATATTAATAAATAAAAAAATAAAAAAAAATCCGGTTAACGCCATGGGTATTTTTTGTTACTCAGGTGAAATACTCTTGGCGAGTGTGTTGAATTTTAAAGGAATGATAAATCATTTCTTAATAAAAACGATTCTGGGCAGGAATTCAGGTTAGGTTAGGTTAGGCTAGTTTATAGCACATTTTACATTTATATTTAATTTTCGGCAATTTGAATTTGCTATTGGAAATTCTATTGAGAGTTTTGAAAAATAATCTTTTTGAAATCAATTAAATGAGCCATTCGTATCGCACCATCTGAACAAACCTTCCACTAAAATAACATGAATATTATTCTTACGAATTTCAGCACTTTTTCGAATAGAAAAATAAAAATGAACAAAATCTTAGCTTCTACGCTCAACTTAGAATTTTCAACTAAATTATTTCATAAGACTGTTAGAGAGTTATTCAGAAAAATTAATAAAAACCCTATAGAAAGTTATCTTTTTTTGACAAAAAAACAAAAGTAATCTTAATCCGTAAGTGAACAACTAAGAAATCTTGAAAATTCCATAAAAATCTTTTACACTTAGATCTTAACGTTTTCAATCAGCCTTGTGATTAACCGTGTGTGTGTTTTTCATTATTTTTTTAGTGCAAGTTGCTATACGTGATAATATTGATTATTTTAACCCAGATTTTATAGACGTACATTTTCAAACCTGTTCACAATAAAACTGAGTAGAACGTTAATAAATAAAAAAAACCCATGTTTAAATAAGTGGCACCCTAGTGAGTATTTATTCGAAAGCGTGAACACTCGGGTTTCTTGAGAATATTGTTAATAATAAGTAATAATAACAATAATGACTGTTATAAGTCAATAAATCACGAGGCAGCGGCGTACATTGAAACAAAATCCTTCAACTCTAGCTGGGTAAAGGTGCATTTTTCGTATTTAATTTAATCACATAATATTATAAATACGAAAAGAAAAATTTGTCGATTTAACTAAAATTATAACTTCAAGAAAATATCACTTTAATTGTAGGGACGGGAATATTATTCTAAAGATATAATTAATCAAAACAGTTATTGATTATTTATATCAGTTTACAATATTAATTATTAATAGTAATTTCTTTCAAATCCTAAATGAAATAGTTAAATAAAATTATCAATGATTTTTACCAATTAAAATAAATAATTAAATATTATATACTTTTCGGTAAATCAATAAAAAGTTTCATTTTAGTATTGAGAGAGAGAACAACTTTTATTTAAAAAATAATTCTAAGTGGACTGCCTGTCACACAGGATACTTATAGGGATACAGTAAATCTATCAGACGTTACAATTTGGATTACATTACAGTTTGTATAGTTTAAGGGTAACTAATTTCGTATGTAAGTCATGACATATAGAATATATTATGTATATATATTTATAGATACAAAATGTCAACTAGTAATATGATATTAATTTTACATTGTGAAATCCACAGAGTATAGCAATGCGTTATTTCTTAACTAATTATTCTAATGTCTTCTTTTTTTAAAATTATTGAAAATATAAGACAAAAAATATCTTTTACTCAGTCAGTTTCATATTCCACTAATTGATTGAGAAAAAAGAAAATACATGACAAAAAGAAAAAATATTAGAAAAAAAATGTTCATAATATATTATTGTACCAAAATATTACTCATATTGTTTTCTATTTATAATTAAATTTTTATAAATTTTGGATTAAAAAAAAAATTTTAGTGGCATTTTCGTTAAATTTTGCGTAATTTCTCCTAAATTCTTAGAAGACTATAGTTATGCATTCATTGGCAAAGCTTTGTGCAATATTAGAAAAAGCGCCTATATTTAATTAGGATAATACAATGTATTTAAAATAATATTTTTATATTGGTTTCATATTATTCCGTAAGGTACTTACATTGAATTATATAATTTTGATTTATTTCATACTTATACTAAAAAGTAGAAAGTATTTGTTTGTAATTTAAAAACACTACATTAACAAATCTGAAGTAATTAATTACAAGTTACATTAATAACGTATAGGAAAATATCAATTATAAATTTGGTACTTGAGTAATAAAAAAAGTACCTATCTCAGTAAATTATTGAATAACTAGGTAATAATAATAATCGAATAGCTTTATTCAACGACACTTTTTGTATTTCGGTGACACAAAGATGATACTTATTGTTTCTTAATTCCATTTGTTGATGCCAAAATTCATTAAATTTTTTAATTTATAAAAAGATTTTAAAAAGTGTATGTATTAAATATGTATAACGATACCCATTGTTCAAAACGAGTTGAGAAATTTATTTTAAACACTTTTAAACCCTTTAATTGCACTTATAAACATGTTATACAATTTTTTTTCTGTTTCAATCGAAACAATCATAGTGTTAAGTGTATGCTATAATTTATAGGAATATAACGGTATAATCAACAAAACAATGTGTCACTGAATAATTTTAAAAATAAGTAATTAAAACAGAAAATATAAAAATAACACATGAATTTAACAATGGTTTTGTTTTAGTTAAAACTCAAATACCTGTTGTATTTTATCCAGAAATTTCGTTATAGCTACAATTCAGTTTATAGTGTAACCTTCATGATTCGCGACATAATATAACTGATTTCACTTGTACGGTAGGGTGCAGTCAAAATTTTGAAAACGACACCAGGTTGGCAGGATAGTCAGGTAGCCCGTGACGACACATTTCCTTTGTCGAAAAAAATTCGATCTGACGACCAACGGGCCAAACGACAATAATCAAGTATCGGTTAAACGAGATATTTTTGGATATTCCGGTCGGATGTCGTCAGTCATCGCGTGCTCGCGTACACCTCGAAGATTGGGAACAAGAAAAAACAAAAAATGTATTGTGTATATTATTATTATTATCACACAAATGCCGCTGGCACCTACACGGATAAGTATGCACGTGACAGACTCACTTGTTTCTCCATCGTCGCTGCTAAAAAGAAGCACAGTGGGCGAAATTTCGAAAATAGCCAAACAAAATTGAAGTTGTTAATGATCTTTTGCTCGTCGTCAAACTGGCTACGGACGAGTTGATTTCCTCATCGTGTTGTGCAATACCACCGGGTAATAATATAATAATTTGTAGACTTAACGGTTGTTTTTTATGTGGACATCCAGATATCAAAGAATATATTTTGCTATGTGATGTGTAAATTATGGCGTCTAAAATATAATATTGTAGTATCAAATATAGGAAAAAATGGTAAAAAAAAAAATAAGCAAATAGATGTATTTACGGTGGAAACGATGAACAAATATACCCAAAATATCGTTTGTAGATACACATTTTTAGAAGCAATGTATTTTCCGGGTGAATCGTGTGTAATTAAAAATTTAACATATTTTCATATTGAAAATCTGAAATGAAAAAATTCAGGGGATTTATCAGCCAATCACGTTATGGTGCCTTCTGGGTAATAATAATAGGTCGAAGTTAAAGATATAATAATTCATGAGCTGGACATCGACTCATGTCAAATGAACTCGGAAACAAACTCATACATAAAATAAGTCCTGAGAATCAACTACACACTATTTAACTAATAGCACATTTTTATGGGGTTCTGATAATGAGTCCTATTGGATAATGATAATAACCTGCCATAATCCGACGATTGTGTTGTGTATTGGACACCTAAGTATTCAAGTTCAATTAATCATTAAATAACAGCTAAAAATATTGATTTTTCACTCAATATTAACAAGCTGTTACTTATAGAAAATATTATTATATTACTGTATGATTTTCAACACAACGTGCTAGTATTAAGTTCTGACTATTTGTGTTTCAATAATTTGTTTACAACAAAAGTAATATTGTTCGTAGTCAGAAAAAAAATAGTTCAAGAATATTTTTATTTGTTTAAATGTTTAAATGTTTTATTTTCTTTTTATTATTTTGTTTTAATGTTTTAAACCGCTTTGTTTTACTCGAAATAGATTGACAGACAGGGAAGGATCCAGGACTGAAATTTGAGGTCGATTTGACAAAAATAGATGAAATACATATCAAATTGAAACATTTTTATACGCTTTAAGCATTTTTCATATGCAAGTTCTGGGGGGGAGCAATTTCTCCCCTTGAATCTACACCTGACGACAGAAAACGTAGACAGTCACTGTGTATTTTTATATACCTCACATAGTCACATATATTTTTTACAACCATAAAGTCAAAAAACACCTGTTGCATAAAAAAAAAGGTAGCGAAAAATGGTAGAAGTGTCGATCTAGCTGTCTTGAAAATCTGGACATTTATTTTTTATAGAAATCCAAAATGTATCACATGTAATGATATAAATCCATTTAATTTCTATCGCATGATAACTCAAAAAATAGTTTTTATTTCATCGTTAAACTTAATTCAGAATTCATATGTCATATCATTTTAGTAAGAAAAATTATATACCGTATTTTGACAACCCTTCAAATCAGGGGCGTATTTAGGATTGTTGTTCAGGGAGAGGAGCTAAAATGAAATCTGACTATATAATTCGTAATTAATGATGCTATTTATCTATTAAAATAGCATTTAATTATTGCGATTGGGGCTAAAACTACTCTTTGGAGCCCCTTAGCTCTCGCTTAAATCCGTCCCTGCCCCAAACTATCACTCACGACTCCAAGGTTGAAAACCGTCGATGTAACCAGGGACTTGAACCATCAACCAGAATCTAATGAACAACTCAAGAAGACACTTAGGTACATTAACCCTTTTTTACACCAATGGCACTTATATTTCTCATTTCATGGAATTTTTTAATTAAATAGAAAATATTTAAATACAAAATAATACACATATGGTGATGACTAAAATTCCTGTATCGGGTAGTGGGTACGGTTAATTAATATCAAATTTTATTGAAGTAACGTTATTGTTAAGAATATATTTAAATATTTTTACCCGGAACCGAATAGTTATTATTTTATTTAAATCCGAACCGGAACCTATGAAATCATTAAAGATCCGTTCTCTGGTTGTAAGCGAAGAGAAAAGAGAAAAAAGAAAACGAAACAAAAGTTCCCATTGCTCTACAACTGATCGATTCCCAATATCATTATACGTTTTCTCTAACCTCGACTCGCGACGCGAAATGCCTCTACGTCTACGTGCGTGCTTGCACTTACAATAACATACGATACAATAATAACGGTCATTCGAAATCTGTCTGCGTAGAATAATTATTATTATGATGAATAAAAATACGTCTGAATGAAAACATTCTGCGTATCAGAATTCAATCGCTATGATTACTATAACATAATTATTTCTATGCGTACACTACTAGTGTATAAATATTTTATATAATAATAACTTATACGTAAAAATAAAAGTCATTAGAAACATAAAGTCATTATACACAATATCGAATAGGTAATGGTTTTATATGGCGGTTTTGATTGTACGGACAGCAAAAAAATATTATATTGATAAACGTGAGGAGAAATTCGTTCAAGTGTAGGTCGAGCGGCATACTTACTATTTTGTTCAGGGGGGTGACTGCCTGCGCAAAAATCAGAGTAATTCTGTCTCCCTTTTAATTTTTCATCTTACATTGACATTAAGTTCTTAAAATAAATTATTTTCAAACGAAATTAATTAACCGGTTCAATAGCCTACTCCTCACTATTAGAACGTATTCTTTTTCATATTCCTACTTTAAATCACACATCAATATTCCATATAAAAACCCATCGAACTAATTATGGCCAAAATAATCCATTTGAAAGAATTTTTAAGTGAGGTAATGAATGTGGTTTAGACTTTTTCTCACTATAAATTAGCAAATATTCATTAATTAATAGAAATTATATATATTTAATATGTTTAAATTATTTAGTTTTTAGTTTTAGTATAATTTATTTAGATTTTGTGATTAATTTTAAAATATTATAAATTTGTTTATGTATAATATTTAAATTTTATCCATACACTGTACTTGAGCCTTAGGGCGTTTAAAATAATCAAATAAAATAAAAAATAAAAATAAATAAAATAAAATAATTCCTGGATTTTGAATTTAAAAGCGTTTTTAATTAAAAAAAAATATTTTTCATGTAAAAATTATCAGTTTTATCCAAATTCAAACTTTAACCGAGTGAAAAAATAATATATTGGTGTCAAATTTTATGAAACTCAAAAGATACATTCAAAATGTTGTGTTATTGCATATCATATTTATATAATATTATTGCATATTGAAACTAAAAACACGTAAAATTCAGGTTTCATAGATAGATGACAGTATAATATTATGATAATATTATTATCATATATTATACATAAATATTATGATCAAAGTGTATAATCGAGAAATGTATACAATGCTTTATTTCAAGAGCTTATCGGTAATTACCGATTATTAAACCGAAATGTCCCCACGTTACACAGCAAGAAGAGGAATGCATATAGATTGATAATATAGATAATATAGATTAGGTGAAGCGTAACGATGAGTACCAAAACATATTGTGTAGAAACTGTTGATAATTGTATACATAATACATTGCTCGATTATACAATTTGACCGCACCATATACACTAACAACCACATATTATTGTAATTATTTCACACTATACTCCAGTACTTAACTATTTTTCTTGATTTTTCGTAGTGCACACTTTTCAATTATTAGAACTTAATATCTAATTCTTATAGGGAAAATAGCATAGTCAAAATTAATTTTTTTATGCTATATCTTATATGCTTACTTTTCTCATACTAAATTTTTTATACCTCAAAGTCCAGAAGTTAATAAAATAAAATAAAATTTACTATATTTACAAACTTTAATAGGTATCTAATGATTAATTAAAATTGTATTTTTGTTGGGAGTTTTTCTTTAAGACATTATCACGTCCATCTTTTTCAGCATCAAGAAACACACCTCGTAACACATGTTACTAATAATACCTAATTTTTAACTTTTATATTATAGAAATTTATTTTTATTTTTAATAAAAAAACTGTTTTTAAATCATAAGGTAAGGCTGCAGATAGCATCATGCAACCTGCCTATAATTATGATGCAGGCTCACACTTATTTTTCGTAGGTCACATTTGAGATTTCGAAATGCATAAAATACGTCATAGTGCGCACAAAAATAACCATTTATAAATAAATAGTATAGTCGTTGTCAATACATACGAATAATATTTTCAATAAACACGTGCATTTACACACAATAATTGTTTTATTATGTTCTAACGATAAATGAACGTGAAATATTTTCAACGCGTGATCTTAAATTGTCTTCGAGTTTTTCGTTCATTGGGGAAGAAACGTGATAAATGGTATAAATAATTTGAAGAAAAAAAAATGCATAAATGCATATAATCAGCGAAATAAATATTATTAAAAAGGAACCCTCGTTTTTGAGGCTACCTACCTACTATCTACCGTACTACGAACATTACATTTGAAAAATTTTTCAATAATAATTTTAAACAGACAAGATATATATATATATATAAATTTAAAAAAAATTGAAAACCTCTTTTATTATTTTTTTAAAGGTTTTTCTAATAGTCATCTAAAATATTTTAAATCTGGTATTAGTTTTTTTACCAGACGTTTCACCACTTATACTTTTCCTTTTTGAGTTCGAAGTTTCATAAAGAGCACAATTTGTATTCTGGAAAAACAGATTATTTTCACATAAAATGAAGAATTCGCGTACAATTAAAACCTTATTCAATTTTAAGTTCTAAATGCAGTAAAAACTTTTAGGATCTCACGTGGACGTAAGACACATTATTCAAAAAGGGTCAGAGTTCATTCAGTACACTAATTTACGAGATTCACTCGCCGAATGGATGCTGCATTGGTAAGTACACAACTGATATAAAATGCAGCTGTCTATTAATAATTCATGATGGAATACGAAAAAGAGAGAAGCCATCGAACCATTTATATATACATAACGCATCATCGTTTGGGTGTTTGAATTTTAATCAAAATCATATTTAATACGTCATATTTTATTGACAGCTACTCGAATGGGAATATTCACACGTGCAATTACATTATCCACACCGTATGTCTTATAGTGTATACTTAAATCATACATCGAGGTATAAACTATGGCCAGTCGCCCTAAGTATCAGCTATTTTATTTACGAGCCGAGGGGTTGTGAAAAACAGTGTTTTAATTGAAAATCGTGATTGACTTAATTTCAATATCACGCGAAGAAAAATTCTTCGTTTATTAACTAATAATCCGCTCACTCCACAATTCGTGATGTTATGGATGATATTGCATAAATATTTTTCTATATAATTAACTTCATATAGTATAGAGGTATACATGGTGATTAATTAAAAATATTTACCACAATATTTTTAATGGTGTACAATGCATACGTTTAAATTTTATATAGGTACTTCATTTTTTTGAATTTTCTTAAATAGAAACCAGTATTTTCCATATTTACCAGTATTTACGTTCCAAAAGACAACTGTTTATATGTTTTTTTTTTTTATTTTTGAGCAATTCTTATGCGAAACTAAAGGTTTAAGAAACATAAATATTTAATGTGTAATATAGTTGTGGAGTGGAGAGTAGCATGTTGAAAGAATATCCCAAATATATATATATATATTTTTTTTTTTTAATTTTTTTTCTTTTTTACTTGTGTTGAAATTAAAAATTAAAAACAACGAAATGTTTATCTTAGAGTATAAAGTTGTAAATAGTAGTTATCATTTAAAAAGAATAAGAGCTTAAAAGAACAGGTGGAAGAAAATAATTTAAACAGATATTTTTTCTTAACATTGTAAATTTAATAACGTTTTTAAAATTATACGAGGAAAACAGTTCAAATGCATGCATTTAGCATTATACAAGAATGAAAATGGGATGATCGTTTATAAAGTAATTATAATAATGACTAGAGTTTGGATGTTACAGCCTTTTTTTTTTATTGATCCAAATAAAATAAGTACTTCACCAATAAATTTGTTTTGTCCTAAACATTATTTATATACGAAAATAATTTTAATATATCAAGCTTTTTTTGGAAAATATTGTTTTAAAATGCTTGGATCGATTTTTCTTTTCAAATTTGTTTTCATTGAAAGTGTTAATAATTCGATTGTACATTAGAAATTAATATTATTTATTTTTATCTAAGTTAGACGAACTTTTTGATGTACTAAATATTTTGTTCAATCATCACCAACATTCAGGTCTTTTACCAAAAACAGCTACGAACAACAGAAGTCTATTGCCAACTCAAAAAACATTCAAATTCAAATTTGACAAGTTTTCAATTTGTTTTGAGGTTTAATTATATGATCTATAGACATGAATTAGGACTATTTTTCGCTTTGCGGCTGCAATCGCTTCGCTCATTTTGCAAAACTTCCATTTTTTTTTATATATATAAACAGTCAATTCAGCGATAATTATAAATTTAAACAATTGTATAAAATATTAAAAAGAAAAAAAATTTACGTGAACTTGTTCTATAGATAGAATAGCGTTTGTAGAATTATTTAGTAAAACAAAATATAATTCACAACTTAAATTCACAATTTATAAGGTTTTTGGCGAAAATAAATCGTTTTATACAAATTTTAACTTCAAACGTTTATATAAAAAACGCAGATTTTCTAATTTTGAGACTTTAAACGTACACTCGAGTTACGTAGTATATTACATTTTCAATTCATCTAATTAATATAATAATTACTGATTATTCCAAAAGTCTTTAATTATTCAAAAAAGTGGTTATTTTTGGTAAAACCGTCAATAATTAGAGAAAAATTAATTCTTTGAAGTATTATTTCGTACAAATCATCTGCTGGGATCGTAATACTAGTAGTACTGGTCTCAGTATTTTTCCAAAAAGAGTTTCTGTAAAAAGAAACAAAATTTTAAAAAACAACTAGCTTCTTCGCTCCATTCTAAAACGCCCGCGTGCACTAAGTACCCACCGCAGGTGGTGGAAGTTCGACGCTGTTTCCTCGCCACGGACAAGATGCTACTGCAGGTGTTGGGCGTTCGTAACATATATATCTTGGGCCACAGACTTCTTCGACGGCATTCGACCGAGTCGACCTGACCGACCCGAGTTCATTTGAAAACGTTAGTAAGTTCGTTAATCACCTTTGACCGTGTATTTAAATTAAGGCGTGGCACTTCCCGTCTATTTCTCTTTTTGCAATCGTTTCAAGTATACTCGATAACGTTTGTCTGTCCTCCTCCCTTCTCTAAGGCCAGAACGACCTCCTAATGGATACTCCAACAAATGATTATGTACTATTTTTTTTTTTAATTAAATCCACAAAATGAAAGCTTCACAATAATTATTTAATTATTACACCGACTGTCACTGCTTAAAATTCGATTATTTTATTTTGATAAGTAATGAGAACCCGTTTCCGCAGACTTTTCGCATTAGTTGTTCCGATAAATTAGGTTTTGATTTGTTTCCGACTAATCTAATTAATTGACTTTTTATAAATCGTCAAAGATATGCATGAATGATATTACATATTGCAATGTTTAACAATTCGTATTGAAAAGAAAATCTTATCAAACAATTTTTACATACCTTTTATAGATTTTTAATTATTTGGAAAATCAAATACATTTGGATAGTATTTTTTCTTTTTTTTTAAATTATTACTACAGCATTGCGTTACAGCAATAATGCATATTTTTTTTTTTTTTTTTTTTTTTAGAATTCACATTTAAAATTCGAAATTTTACTCTACAGTTTTAGAAAATATTTAAAATAGTCATTTTGTGAATCTGATTTTTAGAAAAATATTTATACTTAAATCTTTAATAAAGATTATTCCATTCATTTTCTACGATTTTTTTAAGTTAGCGAATAATTTAATTATATTGTTAAATAAGTCATAATATTATCACCAATAATTAACGGCTAATATTACCATCATTATGACTAAGGAACTGATTTTAATTTTAATAAATATTTTTAGACTGAATGAATCCCGGAAAGTGATTAATAGATGAGTATATTTCATTAGATTTTGAATAATTTAATCTAAATTCTATTTCGAATATTTTACAAAAATCAAATATTTTTAAATATTTTACAATTAAATACACATTATTGTAGGATTTTCGTGTTAAATGAAGCATTTAACATAGAAAAAACTAAGTTATTCTGAAATACAATTCGAACAAATTTTTAAATTTAATTCTCCGTCTATACTACACTGTTTTTGATAATGAATGAAAATTTAGAGTCTCTAATCCAATAAGCTTTGGAGACATTACTAAAATCGATTTCATGAAAATCTTGTTTACGGTATACTTTTTCGTTTTTACTCGATTTTTCGATAGTATTTCCTTGTTTTTGGAAAAGTATTGTAAATTTTGAAAAATTACCACTCTATAGTATCACTTGAAAGCCGATAAAGTTGCTGCAAAAACTTTTGGACAAATATTTCTTTCCAAAAAAGTGTTTCAATAAAATGGGGAAAAAAATAAACAAAAAGAAAAGTTCAAAATTATTTATAGAACAAAAGTTATTGTATTTGTCAAACCGTACTGGGACACTCCGTTTAGGAATATGACAATTGAAATTTTAAGATAATTATAGTACACGTGTAGGTTTGCGTTGCGATATTAATACTTATTTATTTGTATTATTACGACGCCGTTAAAGGACTTTTAATCGTCGATTACACAGACTTTATGGGAGCCTGAAATTCTGTTTTTAAAGCGATTTCCCGTGTAGGTACACGGTTTTTATTACGACCGTGTACCGGACGAGCGCTCGTTTCTAAATATAAATATCATATGTCTCGCGGGCTTTTATATACACATATTATAATGTGTATAAGCTTGTAATATTTTAATAAAATGTTACAAGCTCCACAATTTAACGACTCTGTGTTTATTTTTCTGTTTTCCTCTATTTTTTTTTTTTTTTTCAATCAACTAAAACGTAAGAAAAATAAAATATTAATGGTGTTAAGTGTTTCAGTCATGGGCGTTCTCACGGAGGGGGATATGGGAGATAGATCCCCTCCCAAGATGAATTTTTAGATTCTGAGCAAAGCGAAAAAGCTTATAATTTTACAATGATGCTTATTTTTTCTTTTCTTTTTCTCTTTTTATAAACACTTTTTCATATAGAAATACTTGTCCAAAAATTTCGGTCAGTAAATAGATCTGAAATCATACTCAAATGGTACTTTATAGAGGTGATTTTTAAAATTTCTCAATAATTTTTCCAAAATCGTGGAAAATCTGTCAAAAAAACGGTAAAATATGCAATTACCGAAATTATCGTAAAATTGAAAATTGCTTTTTAACATAACTTCAAAAGTAATGCAACAAGAAATTTAAAACCTTAAAAACCATAAAAACGGTCACAAAAATTTTCCTTCAAAATTTCAAAAATATTTAATTGATTTTGAGTTAAGTATAGCATTTGAAAATTTTGGCAATTCATCGTGTCTATTGATCTTGAAGATGTACTTGATTCAACTGATAAGAATTCAGAAAAATTGATAGTTTAATTTGGATTTGTCATTAACGTCATTGTCATTATAAAATGTTTACAATTTTAATAAAAACTACAATAAATATGACTTGATGATATTTAATTATTATATTAATATTCAATATTATAATATTAGAGTTGTGAGGTGAAACCACTGTTGCTTATTTTCTAAAAAAAATTTCATCCCCCTCCATTGAAATATTCTGAGAACGCCACTGGTTTCAGTGAATCTATTTTAACGCTATTTAATTATTTAAAATACGTTTTAAACGAGCCACTTTTTAAGTACAACAATGTTTGTACATTTATACATGAAGTTCAAATAACCGTATTAAAAATATGTCTAAAATACGATGTAGTAGTAATTATGTCTTTCTATAATAATGTGTACATACAATTTGAAACAATCGTGTTATTGAAATGTATTATAACATTATTCATTCAATTTTATTATTATTATTATTATTTTTTTTTTTAATTTTATAACATAAAATATGTGTACAGGTACCAAAAATAACTATTTTAAACTACCTATACATATTTATAATAAATATGTTTTATCTAATGTCAAATTCCATTATAAAATCACATCTTGCCAAGAGTTGAAGATTATTACTATTTGAACATTATTTAGTAAAGTAATTATATCACCAAGTGAATTGCAAATAATAATTTTAAAAACTAATATTTTACTTCTGAGTACCCGTAAATGTAGGTAACTGTGATTTGTGTACTTAAATATTCAACTGTTGTACCAATCTTTTTTTTTATTGATTTACCAAATAAAATTATACTTAACAAAATGTTCAGCAGTTTTATTATGCTGCAGTGTAACTAACAGTGTAACATTTATTTTTGTTGAACTTATTGGAAATTTAACTATTGTTGCGTATTTTTATTGAATTCTGGCAAAGTTAAATCGTAGTAATTATATGACATAATCATTATGCTATTCTGATACTATGGTTGAAACCAACAGAATCTCAACAATCTCCGAAGTATAAAGACTATTATATAATTAAAAATTTATTAAGATATTAAGCACACGTTACAGGTACTCAAAGTGAAACAAATAACAATAAGACAGTATATTTATGATGTATGTTTAAAAAAATAGTTCAACGTGGGATAAGAATTGTGTTTATATTAATCATTTAAATACATATCAAGTGTCTCGAGTCTCGAGTGCCTACTTTATTCAAATGTACTATTTGAAAGACAATTTTATGGACGCATTATACGTGTCTAAATTTAATGCGATAGTAAAAGCACTTTTTTGAAAGTCCAAAATAAACAACAACAATTTATTTTATCACCCGACCCTCGCCGTCGCGTTACGCCCCCCTAATCGTCGATAGGAAACAATGATGAAAACACGTTTTCATCGACGACCGTCAAAACGCCTTTCCGGTCTACGGGAAAACTGATATCTCTCGTTTATCCGGGTACATTTGGAAGGGTGTCGGACACATTTCGAGCGTATGACACTCGAGTGCGGTAATTCGGGTGTAAGATGGTAGTAAGTGATCTTATAAATAATAAGTGAATCTAAGGTCGATTTTGTACATTTATCGGTTCATCACGATTTCACTAGTTTTATTACAATATCAGACCGCTCTGACGGTGCCGGAATGTCAGAAGACTGTATTATCCGGTGGCAGGAAACGCTTTAGTAATCATTTATTGTGTGTCCATTTTTTACTACCTCACCTTTTCCGCTTTTTACTAACCTAAAACAATCTTTTTTTGGTGATATTATCATAAGTTACATTGAAAAATCTCTAATACACTCTCTTTTTTTTTTTTTTTACTGTATCCTAATATCATTTGATAAATTTAAACTCTCTGCATTCTTATGCTTCTGCGTTGGAAATTTTTTCGATGCCTGTACCAATCGCAATGTGACAGACCGTTTATTTCTCATCAAATTCAAAAACAAATAAATTTGGTATGACTCTCTTGTACAGAGCGTAACCACATTTGTCCTGCCAGTTCTTTGTTTGGGATGAGTTAAAAGTGAATTTGGTAACTCAAAGCTACTGATAGTTTAACGTATCTACCAAAACGCAGTTTGCGTTAAACACTTGAATGATCTCCACATTTAATTTTCATCACTCGTGTTATGATAATATGTTATTAATTTAATTGGTCATCAAGGATGTAATATGCTGTATGATAATCAACAAGGCGCATACATAATATAAAGATCAATAAACTTTATACCTTACCGCACAGGACATTAAAACACAAAATCTACATTAATAACTACGGTTTGATTTCATCATAGATATAATATTATCAGCGAGAGATCACTTGATAGCAATATGCAATTATATCTTGTATAAAAACAAACAAAAAATATTAAATCTACTATTTAAAAATAATAACATAGTTGTATCTATATTTTTTTTGGATCATTTGGATACAGGATACCTATCGGGTCAATCACTTCTTTACTTCAAGGTGTTCATTTTAATACTAGGAAACATACTTAAATAATGCTTGGTGGTCATCATAACAGCACACTTTTTTAAGTTTGTCGTACAATTTATTCCACACACTATTTTTTAATTAATACCATTATTACTTTCCCAAAAACATAGCGTTTGATTCCGCCCACTTCTAATAATATCATTACGGTCTTCAACGTAGTAGTTTTGAAAGAAATGAATTAACTCAATCGTCATATTGTTTTTACCACGTTATCAAAACGAATTCATAAATTAATGATTCTGAAGTAACATTTTCTGTAAAATACTGTAAGACACATGGATATATTATATTCTATATGAATTTATTAATAACACAAAATTTATAAACAGGAGCTGCCAATAATGCTAACAGCATCAATGTAAAAACATATTGTGGTAGATACAGTCGTACCTGTCATATAAAATAGTAAAATTATTATGAATACTAAATAAAAATGTAGTATATGAGCTAATACTTAACAAAATTATCGAATAATGTATTCAGTTACCTACTGCTTTTTTGCTTAGCAAATATTCGATATTGCTCATTTGCTTAGTAAAATTCTGCATTCGTGTATTTTTAAAAACATATATGTTTAACCACTTGTTTTTATGAAATATATTGCATATACGGTATTTTTGCTAGGGAACAAATAAATGTGCCTTAAAAAAAAAAAAAATTAAATTAAAATATTTTAATATATTTAACTAATTTTTCTAATTTTTATCTTACTGATTTTGGCCTAGGAGGCCAGAATACTCGTATAGGTATAATACTAATATAATAGTAGTATGTGAGAGAAGACATTCAACTGTTTTTTTTTTTTTTTTTTTTTTACCAAGACGCACTACCGTTTTTATTAGTAAAACATAAAAAGGTGATTATAATTTATTTAGGAAATTGGCCTTTTATTTTTCTAGCCTTGAGCTCATTTTTCAGTTAATCCGGGCCCGAGCATGTGTGATATGATTACTTATACGTGTCGCCATAATATTGTAACAGTGCACGGTGGCTGTACCGTGTGGCGACGCGGATAATAAAAAACCCCAAATCCGGTTTCTCTAGAAAATAAAACGCCGTTTGTCTCGTAATTTGTAATACCGAATGTCGAGGATCTATTTAACGCAGATGACTTATCGCCCAGCAGCCGTGCAGCATTCATCCACTCCAGTCATACATTTTTACGCCCGTAGAATAATAACAAGCGTGCGAGTATGTGTGTGTGTGTGTGTGTGTGTACACTACTTACCTACAGCACCGTCCCGCAGTGTTTCTTGTATAATAAACGTATACAGAGTGGCTTAAAATTTATTTTACAGCCGTGTATTCAATAAAATATATTGGATATTATGAAAAATGTGAGAAAATGAAAGTTTTTTTTTTTTTTTCATTTAATGGAATCTAAAACGATGCGTATATTCTATGTTTTGTACATTTTTTTAAGGGCAGATTTGGTGGTAAACTTTTGAATTTCAAATACGAACGAACATAGTATCTGCTACTTTGTCAAATACGACGTGAAGATATTTTGATAATAATACATTATAGCAAATAAAACACATTAATAGATTCAAAACTCTTTGTTTGAGGGTTTTGTCGTTTTTTGAAATACGACAAGCGTTTAAACGGAAGTGTTTTGGCGAGAACAATTATTACTAGTGCATTTGGTCAAAATGAAATTTCTAAAACATTACATTACTCATAAAGTTAGAATTTTGAATAAATTAATGTTTTTGAATCACTAAAATATACTTCAACCAAATGTATCACCATTTTATTTTTAAGAGACCACCCATACCCCTAAAATTTTATAAAAAAAAACATACAATAAATAAATTATTTACACAAAATACCAAAATAAAAAACAAAAATAAATATGTAAATTACAATATATATGTATCACTATTTTGAATATTCAAATGATAAAATTTCCATTACAAGAATGTTGGATCACTCTGTATAGTACACGAATACAGTTCTGAAAATATGGACGAGATGCGATGATATTAAATAATATTTTAAGTACGAATTATTGCCCTCGGAAATTAGAGATGTGTGTATTATATTATGTAGATATACATGTGCTCTAGTTCTCTCAGGTCATCCTTTTCTATTACTCAGGTTATACCTATTAATATGAAACAGTTTGAATACAATTACAACCAATATAATAGTAAATATAATATTTTTGTTCTCAAAATGTGTTTATATCATACGATTTAAACCATAATACATTACAATATTTAACTACAAGGCTTTAACTGGGAAGAGGGTTCAGGGGTTCGGACTCCTCCCGAAATTCGGAAAAACTGACCACAACCCGATAAAATAATTAAATTTAACAAGCAAAAGTGAGAGAAAAAAAAAAGTATATATTGTTGTATTAATAAAATTGTAAAACGAATATCATACAAATATGAACCGATTTTTATATTAGGCTTTAATTTCCTTATTCAATTTTTTAATTTTTTTGTACCGTGATTTGGAGATACACTTAAGTTAAAAATATAAAATAAAAACTTTTACCTATTGCATGGAATTATTTTTTTTTTTCTAAACATCCTCAAATAACTTACATTTTTTCTGGCATGTTTTTTTTTTTTCATTATATAATTTTGCAAAACTGTTTTCAGTTTTTTTCTTGTTTGCCCATAGTGGCATGTATGTCCAGCATTTTCTTTTTATACCTGTTTTGATCCCAATCGTAATGTGGATTTTAGATTCTAAACGGAGTAAAGAAGCTTATGATTTTACAATGATGTTTATTATTTTTGTTTTCTGGAAACTCATTTCATATAGAAATACTTGTCCAAGAGTTTTGATCAGTATTTCTATAGAACCGGAATCATACCAAGATGGTACTTAAAAGAAATCGTTTTACCAATTTCTCAATACTTAATCCGAAAACGGGGAAAAATTGTCGAAAAATTGACAAAAAACGGCAAAATATGCAATCACCGCAATTTCCGTAAAATCGAAAATTACTTTTTAACATAACTTCTAAAATAATGCAGCTAGAGACTAGGAACTTTCACTAATCACTAAAAATAGTTAAGAGAACATTTGATAAAAACTTCAAAAAGATTTTATCAATTTTGAGTTAAGTAGAGCATTTTGAAAATTTCTCATTTTTTATTAGTTTATTTTTTTATTAGTTTTTTATGTGATAAAATTTTTGATTTTTGATATTAAGACTTGAAAATTTAAAATGATCTCACTGACATATATGTCTAATTGACCTGAAAAATCGTTAGTCACCTTTTTTTTATACCCGATTGAAGTTAGAATTTCGACGAAATTCGTTAGTTTTACCTAAAATTACGAACTTTATCGTACATAAAAGAAAATTGGCCGAACCGATTGTTTTGAAATTTGATATCTAGATCGAGAATTTCACTGCAAATATTTTGGTGCAATAAAATTTTTTACGGACGAATAATTAATCACTTTACAAGGGTTTGATTGAAAAAAATCTGAGAAAATACAGACAGATATTAGGAAATATCTATAGATTCTAAGCACTTGGTTACTGAAGGTTGATAATTATTGCATTTCGACGTTGAATAGGATGGTGTGAATTAAAATCCACGTGCAACAATAATTTTATAATTATTTTATTCTAATTTGAAAATTCAATATTTTCCGTTATTATACTAAATACTATTTCAATAGAATGTTAAATATGTTAGTGTGGCGTAGTGTGACGACGATACCGTTATGATGCAACAGTGCCGGGGTTCGACTCTAACCCGGAAATCCGAATATTTTCCAATTTTATTTATTTATTTTTCTATTGTTAACTTACTTCGTTCAGAATCGTTTTATTTAAGAATAAAACCATCAAGAGAATCCCACCCGACGTGCGATGAACACCTTGATGAGCGAAATACACACTTTTATTATTTTTACCTTATTTCATGCCGAACACAACTCGGTGTCAACCAATATAAACCAGTGGCTCGTGCGCAGATACCAAACGGAACAAAATATAATGGTGGAAAAAAAAAACATAATTTAAAAACGCGATTAAGTCATTTGAGTCGGATCGTGATTCCACATCTGAATTTGCCTAGCGGACATAACGCGTGTGTACACACGTGCTCGTTGTAATCGAACGCAATTTTTCCAACGGTTCGGTAACCGCAACGTATTACCTATATAATAATAATAATAATAATAATATACGATATTATAAATAACATTATTATCGTTCCGGCGAAACGCGTGTCACGTTTCACGGTGTACCGTACAAAATTTGGGTAAACGACGAGTCGTGATGAACACATTATACGCGTTACGCAATCGTTATTATTGTCATAATCATATTTTCCCCAAAAACGGCCGTTCACGCGGCTTACACGGCTCAGTCGGCTTATTATGTAATAGCGAAACGGAAGATCATATTTTCCCTGACACCTAACTGACCCAATAACCGTGTCGTTTAAAACGATCCAATCGTTTTCGAGCTACTTTTTTTTTCATATTTTAAATATTACAAAATATGAACATTTTTACCTTGATAAATTCTCGACTTTTGGCAAATCTACCGTAATATTTTCTATTCATTACATTACCTCTCCAATAGTATTATTTTTGATAATTATAACTATACGACTATGTGTTTTAGATTCTGAATGAAGTGAAGAAGCTAGTGTTTTTACAATGATGTTTATTTTTATTATTTTTTTTTTCTGTGTACAACTTTTCGTATAGAAATACTTGTCCAAAAGTTTCGATCAATAACTTTTTGAAACCGGATTTTCCTCTAGATTTTACTTTAGAGAGGTCATTTTTTGAATTTCTCAATT